>JAPMOR010002950.1:137542-235591 GCA_026543865.1 Argiope aurantia | reverse complement strand
ACACACACACACACACACACACACACACACACACACACACACACACACACACACACACATTGAACTTTATTATAAGTATACAGTGCCCGAAAAAATTATAAGGACACGCGAAAAATCGCCAAATCTAGAAGCCTTGATTACAGAATCGAATGCAAATTTTTGTAGAAAAAATAGAAGTAAAACTAAAATATTTTATGCGTAAAGTAATTAAAATTTTCAATTTTAAATCTGCTAAAATTTAAATTTTGATTTTAAAACCTAAATGAAAACGGAAAAAAGTATAAGGACATTGCTTTTTCTCCAGTAATTATTTAAAAATTTGCATATTTGAAAGCATAAAATGACAATTCCGAGTTAAAAGATTCATTTGCGAAAAGAATTTCCCACTCGGCGACTTTCAGCATGAATTTTTAAACGATGCCTAAAGGAACTCAACTTTCTGACTCTGAAAAAGGAAAAATTGTTGCTTTTCGAGAATGTGGATTGAATGGATGGGAAATTTCAAAAAGAACCAAGAGATCTAAAACGGTGGTTTATAATTTTCTAAAAAATCCTGGGATGTATGGTATGAAAAAGCGAACTGGGAGACCAGAAATTCTCACTCGTCGACAAAAAAGAATGATAGTAAGGAGAGCTTGCGAGAAAAGAGAAACCGCAAATGAAGTTAGACAAAATTTGAGTTTACCATGCTCAACAAGGACTGTTCAAAATGTTTTGAGTAAATATCCTCAAGTTTCTTATGGGAAATTAGTGTCACGCCCCCCTCTTACAAATCATCATAAGAAAAGAAGAGTTTACTTTGTCAAAAAATATATTTCTCTTGGTCAAAAGTGGGCTGATGTAATTTTTTCGGTTCAATCAAAAAAGTTCAATCTTGATGGACCTGATGGTTTTCGTTATTTTTGGTATGATCTGCGAAAGTCCAAGGAAGTGTTTTCCAGGCGTCAATATGGTGGTGGCTCGGTTATGGTATGGGGCGCTTTTGCGGCAAATGGAACCACTCCAATTGTATTTATCAACCGTAAAATGAACTCGGACAGGTATGCTGATATGTTAGGAGAAAGTTTGTTACCTGAAGCACCACTAATTACTTCAGGGGACTATATTTTTCAGCAGGATAATGCTTCGATACACGTTTCTACGAGTACAAAACTCTGGTTTGAAGCTAATTCTGTAAATTTACTTGATTGCCTGCGAGAAGTCCCGATCTTAATCCAATCGAAAACTTATGGGGACTTCTAGCCCGAGAAGTTTATAAAATCGGCACACAGTATCAATGTACACAAGATCTTGTCGTCGCTATCAAAGACGCTTGGGAAAAAATATCTGTGGGCATTTTAAGAGATCTTTCAGGATCTATGACCTCTAGGCTCATTCAAGTGATTGAAAAAAAGGTAGTTTTCTTGATTATTGAAACATTTTAAAGTATTTTACAACATGTCCTTATAATTTTTTCCGTATTTCCTTTAATGTTAAATTTTGTAAAATCAATATTTTTAAGCTAAATTATGTTTTTTATGTGGTATAAGTGTTATCACAAAATTATGCAGCAGAAGTAAGAAATATAAAAAGTTCAGTTAGGTGAAATGGAAATAAACCATATTTTCATGCAATTACATGTTGTCCTTGTACTTTTGTTGTCCTTGTCCATGTACTTTTTTCGCGCACTGTAGATAGATGATTTTCATAGATATGAAAAACTTACAAAACCTTTTCATTTCGTCGAATAAAGCTTTATAAAATTAAAAAGGTTTATATATGTTGTCTTTCAATAAAAATAAAATGCTCAGATCTACAAAACTCTCATTTTACCTATGTGTTCGGAACTTAAGGCAATAACTTCAAAGGAAGAAACTTATTTCTAGATTTGAAATGAAAATATTACGAACTGTTCTTAGTGATATAAATGGAAATAATATATATATATAAAGGAATAGATACCATTTAAGAGTGTTCACATTTCAACTTCAGTTCAGCATCACCCAATATATTAAAATTAATAAAATGAAATGGATGGCTCATGCAATATATATAAATGATTATATTGATTCAGGAGAATTTTTCATTTGTCAGCGTAGAGAACTAAAGATAAAAAATAAATGATCCAGTAGAAAACATTTAAAGAAGGCAGTGGATTATAGTAATATTATCTGACCAGTTGCGATAATTATGTCTTTTGAAATTTTTTGTTATATTTTAGTTTGATTTTTCTTTTTGGAAAAAATATACATTTTTATGATTACCTTCTTCTGAAAACTGCATATAAACAGGATTTTTTTTGAAGCACTTACAGAAAGAAATGTTTTGTTTCAAGGACAAAAAGCGAATGTATTTTTGTATCTATAAAATCTGACAGCATAAAATAACTATTGAGCACTGTAATTCTCTTCCAATACTACTCATTTCTTTCTGGTGAACACCATTTTATTTTCGGACACCTTTTTTGTGCCTCTTCAAGTAGACTGTTACAGATTAGGACACCACTCACAATTGGATGCCACGTCTAGATCTCAGAATCATTCCTACACACACTACTTTCAGATACAACAAAGAATTAACAAAAACTTTGTACTCGACAGATACGCCATCTATTGGCGTGAAGCTGTAACAAGTACAATCAATAATTTCAAAAAAAAAAAATTGTTACATAGAAGCAATAGATTCCTTTTCCTTCAAAGGCTTCTTGTTTAAAGAAAATTTGTTTTGAAACAACAATAAGATAAATAATTACATTTTTATACATTCAGATTATTTAAGGTTGCAATTTTCAAAAATGCAAATATTCCAAGGGGAGAAGAAGCTCCATCTCAAATCCTTTCTATATTTTGATTTTTTTTTAAAGTTAGATTACAACTTTTAAAAATTAATATGCCTTCAGTTCAATATCAATTTTAGAGCTGATTGAATTTCATACTCTTATCTAATACACTTAATTGTTGAAAGAAATAAAAATACATGAATTTATAGAATGTTTTTCTCATATTCTGTATTTTCTTACTTTCATTATTATAAAAAAACTTTATATTTTTTACTTTCATTCTTATTTTTATTAACATTATATTTTTAATAGATTCTTATTTAAACCATTTGAGATCTGGGTTGAAGGATGGGGAGGTGATTGTTTTACTTGAAATTAGGATTGCAACTTTGATAGCTACATTAAGAATTAATTATATACGTGTATATATGTAAAGTCTGAAAAGTAAGGAATGAAAACAGGTATCATTGCAAATAAAAAAATTTTATTTTCAAATAGAATTATTTTTTCAATTAAAGGGTGCAAATAATAAAAATAATAATAAAAAAAGATGGAGGTTATGTTACAAAAATACAAAGTAAAGAAATTAGATGCAAAGTAAATTTTGAATAATATAATCCACATACATTTTCAATGGTGTAAGTTAAACATACATACACAATATTACTTAAATATATTAATTTTATTAGACAATATAGATAAAATTTAAAAAGAAATGTACAAAAATTAACAATCACTAACACATCTAATAGGGCGATACACATGCAATCATAAACATGAGAAAATACAGAAAACATTAGATTTATTATTTATGTATCAGGCTGTAAGAAAGCAGAGATCAAACTTGTCATGAAATTAAGAATTAACATGGAGACATATTGATACAAAAGAATAACATTTCCTTATTTGGAATAACAATGATCAGGATCAGTGTTACTAGAGTGCAACATTTCTTTTTTTAAGAGAACATTTTTCTTTATTTCAATTTCAGCATAGTTAGGTTTGGAAAGTTTAATTCCTTTATTTGAATAAGGCTTCTTTACCAAATAAAATCGTTTTTGCTTAAGAATCTTCTTATTTGATGGTTCAGAAACTACTTTAGGATGACAAGGAAAGGAATGTTTAGAATTAACTCTTAATAAATGCTTAATTGCTATTAATTGATTCTTTTATTTGATGTGACACAGAATCATCCATTGTTGTTAAAGAATTCAGTTTATTATAAAGTATACTCATTGTAACCTTATTACATTCTAACAGACTAGGGCCTACTTCTGTAATAATTTTAGGTTCAGAGTTTATAATAGAAATAGTGGAACTGTTTTTATTTAGTGGACTGCAAAAATTATTGTTTTGGCTAGAATTTACTGAAATGTAATATATATGCTTCCATCAAAAATTAGAGATCTTTTAATCATGACAAGTACATGATTTCATACATAAAATACAATTTCTGCAAGCAATTATACAAGTGTCATTGCAAGAATGAACTTTTATTATATTATACACGTTTTTACCTGAAGTAACTTTCTACTCATTTTCTTTAATTTGCTGGAAAGTTGCTTGTAAATTTTTACCATCCCTGTGCCTTTTAAAATTTTGAGTTGCCTTTTAAGTGATTTTACCCTTTTGAGTTTTAATGTAATAATCATAATTTTTATCATTTACTAATATAATTAATTCAAAAATAACTTTATCGACTCTTTTTGTCCTTTTCCCTTCTAAATAAATGTTTTAATCTTCTATGAAAAATTTCAATATGCATATTGTTATTTATTTTAGCTCCTTTTCTAAAACAATATGCCCACATCTCGCATCTTGAATGATAATTATTAAAAAAATACTCATAGAATTCTTTTGTATTGATATCTTCATTAAGCATCACACAAAAGCTGCTAAACATATTTTAAAAATTATTTTCATCCAATTCATACATTATGGTCTTTAAAGTTTTATATATATCCTCCCGTATTTTTTTTCTTTCAGAATTGTAACACTAACCCAAGCATTTTTAAACGTACCAGCATCATCACTCATAAAATTTTTTGGAATGATACTGGAAGACATTGTTGTCTTAATACATTGAAAAAAAGTGGGTTAAAATGACAGTGTTTATTGAAGATGAAATACAAAAGGCAACAGGAATACCTTTCTCGTATTCATCAATCACAAGCACAGTAACCAATTCAAAGTTGTAATTTCAAATACTGCGAGTTGAGTCAACACAGATTCGATCTGCTCCTAAATGATAAAATATAGATTTCTGAAAAGGAGTCATGAGAACTAGCATAAAGTCTTTATTTTGAATTGTAGGGTGAGCATCATCCTGTCTTTTATAGAAGAGAACAGATTATCCTTCTTGCTTTTCATCTTATGGACCCAAGCAAAGACACTAATCTCGTCATCTTGAATAACAGATCCTCTACTAGGAAGCATAATTCCGAAATCTCTCTTGATGTTTTGCAAATCTTTCCTGGTAGTAAGATGTTTTCTTCCAAATGATGTATCCAAGGACTGCTGAATATCTTGCAAGATATTTTTTTCAGCAACACCTTGAAGAAGTTTACCAGAAATGCATTTAAAAAAAGGCCTTTAGGCATAAAAATTTTAGCAACATTTTAGAGATTAATAACCATATTCACCATCTAGTTTGGTGATTACAAGCATAAGAGCAATAAAAAACTGTATTAAAATAATATAGTTTTTTATACCAGATGCATATATTTATTTCAAAATGAGATATTAATTTAATGTAAAATTCTTTAATTTAAGGAATTATGATTAATTAAACTTTTAATCATGTCAAAACAATTATTTCTATAATAACCCATGTATAAGTAGAATTTATTTACACAATAGGGAATGCAGTCTAATCTCTGGAATGTAAATACCCATTCGAGTTCAAAAGATTAAAGAATTATCAATTAAATTTTAATAGATCTAAAAGTAGATTTAATGGTTTGTTCCCTAAAGGAAATATTTATTAAACAATATTTAAAATAGACTACTTGCAAATCACTCAACCCACAAGTAAGAGTAGATTCTTATTTTCAACCCTAAATTCTATGATGCTATTAAAAATTGCAGTATAAAGGTTTTAAAAAATGCATTCTGTTTATTCCCAGCAATATTATTTTATTTGTTAAATGTTATTCTAAAAATAGCGTTACCTTCTATTAACTCTTTCTCAACTTGAGGCAAAGACACATGGCATAATTACTTCTCATGTTTGTAATGTTCCTTGTAATAGGAAACTTCAACGTGAGAATCAAAATCTTTCAAAAATTACAGCTGTATAGTGAAATCACATCTTCATAGTTCTGTGGTGAATAGCATATAAGTCAGTTAACAACTCTTCTACCCGAACGATCGTTTTGGTATAATTGTTAAGTTACTGGACTGCTAACCAAAAGGTCGCAGGTTCTATCCTCCGCACATCACATACCGCTAAAGTTCCTTGGGCCTTTAGTTGCCTTTTACGCCATTCAACTTTTGGTTTGTAGGAACCACTAAAGATGTATTAATATGGTTTCCATTTTTCTTTTTCGAGTTTACAAAAAATTTAACATTGGAATTATTTTCTTCCTCTGCCAGCCACTGTTGGAAATCTACAAAAAATTTATATCTTTAAATATTTGATTTGTAAAAATTGTGCATAAGGATAAATATATAGCATACATTTACGATAGTCAAACTTTTCCTTTTAACAAGATTATAATTTTTAATGCAATCATTATTATAAACTCTAAACTTCTTAATAAATAATTTTACAATTCTTTTTGTTAAAATTATTCCAGTTTTTTTTATAACAAATTCTGTTCTTCCTTTCTCTTAATGACTTTGAGCTGCTTTCTGTTTTGGTTTAACATAAAGAGAAAAAAATATGCTTCCATGAGAGATTCTTTTTAATGCTATAACACTAAATTTATACAGTAAAATAACAATATAATTGTTTTTTTAACCATACTTTTAAGAACTGGATAAAAAAAAAATACATTGTAGCAGCAAAGCCAAAGAATAATCTAACATTATTAGGCTGGTAGATTTTGCACAAGATTCTTCATTAAAAAGACAAATCAATAGTTAAACATGATAGGAACGTATCAAGCTAAATCGATACATGTATTTACCCGAGTATTTCTCGAATTTCAGCTTTTCGCAATTTCCATTACCATTCAATTCATGAAAAGTGCATAAATACCCTCGAAAATCACATAGCGTTGGGTGACTTTCCTCACATTTTTCTTTCTGGCGCATAATATTTGCCCTTACAACGTGATGAATTTTCCTCACGTGTGCCGATAAACCTTTTTTAGATGCGAAATGTTTTTCGCAATATACAAAATTTTTGTTATCACTTTTTACTCCATGAATGCGTGATAAATGGACTTGTAAATTCCGTTTTTTATAAAAATCAGCGTCGCATAGTGCACACTTAAAATTCCGAGCTTATTGCTTATCCTTGCAATAAGGAACAATGCTTACCGCTTCGCAGATAAAAATTGGTTACTGTAAAATTGGCGTAAAACGGATTTGGCGGTTTTCAATTCACTGATCTGACAAACCAATCAGGTTCAACTTGTGCACGGGTGTCTCCTGAGATTGAGGCGCCTCTTATGCCGCTCCCCAACTCTGCGTAAAATAGTGGGCATTTAGCAAGGCTGAAAGCGCAATACGTGCTGAGATATTTATTTTCCCGAGTCCTGAACATGACAGTTATGTTCTTCGTAGTAGCATAGTAAAGAAAACCAATACTTTCATATTATTAACTGTATGCCATTCGGCAAACAATAATTAGGGAATTTCCTATTTGCATTCAATCTTTGATGACCTTTTTGACGATTAATAGCTAGAATATAGTTAATACACAAGTACCAGGAAAAACAAATATATATTTTTGACGCCTTTTTTACCGATGGACTGAAAATAAAATTCGACATAAAATTATAGTTATAAAATCACGTACTAAATTTACTTTATCACTGCGTTTTTGAATTATCGCGTTTATATGCAAGTAAATGTACAGACCGCAAAAGTAAAAATTGATTCTTTGACCGATCAGGTTCCAATTTTTGATATATATTTTTATTTTAGATGGCAAATCTCAGTTCTAAATTTTATCCATATAATTTTTTTTCGTTTTATATTTATTGCGTTAATTTGTATTCCGACTGCCGGAAAGACAAATTTCCTCAGAATTGATTTCGTTTAAAATTTGATAAATATCTACAAATTTGATGTCAAAACCACATACCAAATTTAGGCCATCTAGCTTTCAGCATTTTTGAGGTATTGTGTTCACAGACAAAGCGACAGTTAGATACAATTCCAAAACTTCGTCTTTTGGTCTCAGGGAGGGCTGCATTATGAAGAACCGCGAAAATGTCGCGTTTGAATTTTTTGACCATAACAATACTCTGTCTTAGCATATATCTTATATGAATGAGTAAAATGTAGTTTGAGCTTCTTGCCTTTCTGTAGAAATATTTTCTGTAATGCTATTAGGAATAAAAGTAAATTGTCGTAATTTAGTTTCAACTGTAATCCTTTATTATCATGTGAATACATGATGTTATTTTGGTTAGGGGGTTTTGAAGCTCGAAATCGCGTACTCAATGAATAAAGCATAAATGGCAATTTTCATCGTCATCTTTTAATCGCATATATCTTTTTACCTGCTTTTACCAGTATTGCATTATTATTATGTATGCTTCTTTGAAAGCAGATGTATTTTTAAAAGGTTGACTTGCTTTTACCAGCACTGCTTTATTACTACGTACGCACGCTTCTTTGACAGCAGATGCGTCTTTAAAAGGTTGACGTTCATAGAAATAACAGCTATGACATCATAGCTGTTATTTCATCTCAAAATCGGTCGAACTCCAAAGCTTTGTTGCCAGCTAGAAAAATTGGAAATGAAAGTTTAATATATATATATATATATACACACACACACAAAAGCAGAAGTAAAGAAAAAGCGCGAAACAAATGACAAATGATCACTAGTCTTATATAAAGGGAATTTCCGGCCACGTGCCAGTTCAATACATGTGTTGACCTTGAGAAGGGCAACGGGATTATCACTTTCACTCGATACGTAGTACTGATGGCGCATTATTTTTTACAAAGGAATTAATTAAACCGAAAGTGGAATTAGATCAAGAAATAAGGCAATATTTTACTATGGGCTAAATTAAGAGTTTAAAATATCATTATATATATATATATATATAGAGAGAGAGAGAGAGAGAGGGATAGAGATCGAAAGAGAAGTTCTCGTGATTGTTTCAAACCGGTTTAAACTGGTTAGTGACTTAAATTAATTAAGACAAATAATGACTTAAAAAATAATGATGTTCTCACATGATTACTTGAAATTTGCGATCGTATATTTCATTTTTCTTTTTTATATTTAGAGTGTTTCCTTCTGCCCCTATTTGAAAGATAAGGTATTTAGTAGATAATCTTCATTGACCCATGGTCTGGCTAATGTTTGGTCATTGGCTAAAGTTATCGAGACATCAAAAATCCCATTCCCGAAACTCTAAGCTCCCCACATGGCAGGTGTAAAAAATAGGCCAATAGAAGAGGAATCGAGTTAGATGTATAGAACTAATAATTTGCTATAATTTGTGATTATTCAGAATTGATTAACTTGCAGAAATTATGCTGTTTGTCTTCTAATCAGACAGTTTGTATGTATTAGTTTGTGTGTTTCGGGAAATCAAAACTGAGCCATATATTAAATGAGTACGCAAATAATTTTTTGTATGTTTTCTACAAGAAAAAGAAAATTTATTTTGCATTCGTGGGAATTCATTATTATTGAATCGACTGTTGTAAGAAGAAGTCTGTTCGCTACTGTTGTCTTAATGATCGATATCTATGTGTAATCCCTAATCAGATGTTGCTTTTGGAGATAAGTAAATTACTGAAGAAAAATTCCATTTACTATCATTTTTTAAAGAATATTTTAAGTTAACTAAATAAAGCAGTAAACGAATCCTCTAATAATAATAATAATAATAATAATAATAATAATAATAAGAATGCACCGGCGATAGTGGTTTTCCCAAAATTTTCACGCATACTCTCTAATAGAGGCATTATTCCAGAGAGCGCCTTGGATGGCACTGACGTATGATTGTTATGAAATATTACCTTTTGGCGTGGATTTAGCATTTTTACGAAATTATGGTGTGATCCTTGGCAATTTTTTTGGCGACTAATCTCTGGCGTTCGGGTAATAGTATCCAAAAATAGAATTTGTATTTTAAACACGTTTTTCGCGATTAATTGAAAAAAAAAATGTGACACAGAACTACATTTGTAGTCACAAAATCGCATACCAAATTTGATATATTCATTACTGCGTTTTGGGGTTCTCGCGATTAAATTTTTCTGAAAGTACAGACCGACATCCCCTTTTTGGATTTGGCTTAAAATTTGACAGGTGTCTACACTATAGATGCTAAATCTGTGTATCAAATTTTATAAATCTAACTCTCTTCATTTTGTAGTTATAGTAAATTATATTCAAACAGCCTTACAGACCGACTTGCTCTGAACAGATTTTGCTTAAAATTTAATAGAAATTTACAAACTTGGTGTAATTATCGTATACCAAATTTCGTCTAGCTAGCTGAAAGAGTTTTTGAGTTATCTATGCCACAGACGGACGGAAAGAGACTTTCAAAAAATGTTTTTTTTCTAACTCTTGGAGGTCTGAAACGTGGGTATTCGTCACTCTCGAGCTTGCATTTTTTAACGATTACTGTACCTTCTCTATACCACGTATAAGAGAAAGTAAAAATGAGGAAATCATTACATTTTGTTTGGTAAAGACACAGTTTGTCTCTGTGGAACAGGGAATTAGTGCTTATTAATAGTAACCAGGATGAATACATTTTTTTCGCAACAAAGAAGTTCCCTTCAAAAGCTGTATGACATGGTCAAAAGAATTTTTTAGCAATCATACAGAACGCCTGGGCAAAATATTTCAGTTTTATATAAAAAAATCAGGGTTGCAAGTGTTTTTTGAGGTGCGCCCTTTAACCTTACTGAGAAAGTGATTGATTAATCATTCATAAACGTTATTAATTCCATATATATTTTTCTAGTAAACCTTTTATTTGAGTCATATGTACGTAAGTAAATTTAATTTCGTTGTAAGTTTTTGTGGCCTTCGCGATAAATAGCCAAAAAATGCAAAACGTCGCCAATAAAAGTTCCCAATAACTTGGGTGAACTTTTGACATTTTATGTATAATAGAGTTTGGCAATTTTGCGTTATCTGAAAATAGGTATGTCAACCTGAACAAATACCAATTTTTCTTTTTATGTATGTGAACTTTGTAGGAAATTTTTTTAATGGTTTGATTGCGAATTTCGAAAAGCAATGCTTATTCTTAAAATTAGTTGTAAATTAACTTTTTAAACTTGAAAAAAGTTATCAGCCCATCTCTTAATTAATTTTCAATTTACATTTTCTATATTTGTATTAATCACTTATTTTGAGATGTGTATCCTAGAACTTTTTGGTTTGAAAGCAGCGTCTTATCAATTGGGTTCGCGAGATCATCCACTTTTCGATTATGGTCATTGTGCATTTGATTTGATTGTTCACTTTCCTTTCATTTTTATATATTTTTTTTAATTTAATGATTTAAAAAAATTCATGTGAAAACATGATTTAAAGTCAAAAAGAAAACGATTTCACTCGTTACTAAAATTTGTTATTAGAATATGTTATAGAAATTAGCTTCAAAAGCAATAGCTTTCAAACATATGGATCCTTAAAAAAATGTTTTTCTGAAACTACTGGCCGTTTTTTTATTTTATGAAACACGAAAATTTAGTATTAAGAAAAAATTTAAAATAATTTGGTATGTTCTATTTATAGCAAAATTTGGATAAATTTTTCAAAAGGAAATTTTTTACTTTCTACCTATACGTAAATAATTATTAGTTTTTATTTTACTTCATTTAATTTCCTTAATTTTTTCACTTTTAAACATTAATTTATTTTAGTTTAAATAAAAAAAGAGTAAGCTGGAACATGTATTAAAAATGAGATGTTTTTTTAAATGAGTGCAAAAAATTAAAATTAAGATTTTAAAAAATATATCAGGTTGTTTGAGTATTTCCAGTCAAATACATAAAAATGAATTATAAATTATTATATCGTATTTTTTAAATATTAATTTTACAACAGCATCACAATGTTGATCCACGTTGCAGAATGTAGAATTTTCAATAGAATATTCACTACATTGTCTGAAAATTTTACATTAAACATCGTCAATATTGTTTTAATATTATACAATATTTGTCATTCGATAGAAAATGGTTTCAAGTAATTTTTTTGGGGATAAAATTTCAAATTTAAATGAGTTATTGAGCTACAACTTATTTTTGTTACAAAATTTTACTTAAAAAATTTCATTGGCTTTTGAATATTGTCACATATTGCTTATAAGATATTCAGTATTCTTTAGTATTCATAATATTTCCCGAATTTTGTATAATATTGTGGCGCTATTGGTGTTAGAAATCAATGCACTACAGCTTCAAATATAATATAGCAGATATTCTAATATGACATTGCTTGTCTCCTAGTAAAATTAGAGTTTTTTTTTCTAAAAGAATATGAGTATTAATTTTTTAAAATTTCGGTTAAAAATACTGTTGCAATTTTGTAAAAAAATGTTCAATTCATTCCACTCTACAGAATTTTTGTGAATTGCTTCCAAAAGGTTTAATGTGTGTATGGATTCATTTTTTAAAAATTTGATTTAAGCAAAAAGCACATTTATATTTGAATTAAATAAAGCATAGAGAAAGCAAGCAATAAGTTGTGAAATCTAAGTGAATAAAGAATCCCCTGATCGTTTAAAAATTTGTTACCGTTTTTAAGGTTTGATGTGTCATTATTAACATGCGTTAACTCGCAAAATTGTAATTGAATGATATTTAATTCTTTTCTAATGATGTATGCAATGTACGAAAAAATACACAAAAACTTCTTTTTTTGGACAAGTATTTAATATTTTACAGTCTGAGATTTATATAATATCACTAACATCTTTCATTTTTCCCGAATGAATTAAATACATGAAAGATTTGTAATAAGAAATTATTCTTGGAATAACTTAAAACTAAAATCTTAAAATCTCATTTATGACTGTTGCTTTCATTTACGATCTTGCTGAACTTGCTGAAATGTGTCAAAGATGTCATAATCATTTTGCTGCTGCTGTATGTCAAAAATGTCATCAAAATCAGACTGCTGCTGTACTTGTTGGTCTTGTTCTAGTTGCTGGAAAGGATTAATCTCCTCTTCGCGTTGGCCTCTTGATAACTGTCCGATATCAAATTGATCAAATTTATCTTGAGACTGTTCCCATGATTTAAATTGCTTTGTTAATCTTTCAACTTCGGGTGTAGATTTTGGAGCACATTTGGAGCATTGGCAAGTTTCTGGTTGCATGAAAGTCTTTTTGATATAGTTTCCATCAGGACATATTAGGTCAACCGTTCTGGGCACTGTGATATTCACTTTGCAACATTTACATGTGTCTTTGAAATCGCCATCTTCTGCAAAAGTAATAAATTAAAAAAAAACTTATTAAAAAGATGCTTTATTTGTTAATTTATAATTATTTTAAACATTCTGGATTCTTGTAAACATTTTTTATCAATTTCACTACCAGATGGCGCCACGGTTAAGTAATCAGAATCTAATTAATTTCAAAAATATTACAATAATATATTTTTATCGGGATTTCGCAGTTGTACAAAATTTGCAACTCTAGCATATATCAGGAAAGGAGTAAAAATGAGTTCTTTTATAAAATTCTGCCTTTGTTTTCATCCAAATCTCTTTCCTGTTAGCAAAGCTTTGGAGAGTTTATATTTGTTGTTGTATAATAATGGATGAATCTGTGATACTCAGGGTTTGAAATGTAAAATTACTTGATAAATAGTGTAATGCAGAGAAAGAAATAAGTAACTTTCCATAATAATTTGTGTTTAATAATCTAATAATTATATTAAGTCACAAATATTATTCCATATATAAAAAAAGAACTTTAAGAAATTTAATAGAGATCAAAAACGAAATTATAGTAAAAGCTTCAGCGCAGAATATATTATAAATTCGAGAAAATTTTAGAGTTGAAGGCCAGTTCTAAATATTTTTGTAAATGTCGCAATCTAACAAATTATAATCAATTCACAAATTTAATTTTTTTCTCCTTAAATTGATTAGTTTATATTTACATGTTTTCATTATTTTCTGCTGTTACTTGAAAATGCATTATTTTATGAATAGCATTCGAAAATTCCACCAATGAATGCTGGCATTTTAAATATTTTTTAATCAGTATTGTACTTGCTTTAATTTTCGAGAAAAGTACCATCTAATGAACGAATATTTTTTATTCCAAATTCCTTATGCCCTGATCTTTTATAACGTATATAACAAGTAAAAACGAAATGCATGAACCAGAATGGGCTAAATTCTGGTTCATGCATTACTCATATTCTCTCTTTGAAAAATTGAATGTAGTTAGAAAAATCATTTGAGATAATTTCACTTTTGAACCGGCATTTGAAGAAGTTAATCAAGAAATAATGTATAGTTTTGGAACTAAAATGTCCTGATAAATATAATTCAAAAAGCACTTTCCGAAAGGTTTATAGTTTTTACACTTCTTATGTAGATTCAGAATAAATTTTTTGAAATATTAAAGCCGAATAAATTCTACTACTAATAGAATAGAATTTTTTTTGGTGCTCTATAAACCAGTCAGTTTGACGATGAATTACCAAATTTGCTGCACATGTACTTTGGAGAATAGAAATTGCTCATATCAAGAAAGTCCTTTTTTAAAAAAAATTATTAAATTTCATTAAGATGATGGTGCTTTTCAGCAATAACTTCCAAAAATATAAAGGCTTAAAAATGATTTCTGAATTATTCTAAAATAGAAAACAATTGACTTTTTATGATTCCAGTTTTGTTATCATGCAAAGTTTTCATCAATATCGACAGCTGTTTAAAAAAAAATTCTTTTTTTTTCTGTAACAATACTTAAACTGGTTTTACTGTTTCATGAAATATTTAATCGCATATATTTTAAATCCATGTAAAAGATTCTTTTTTCTATGCAGTTAACATGAGAAATTAGGAAGTAAGATTATGTTATCGAAAAAGACATCGTGAATTTGGAAGATAGAGTACCTAGAAAGTTACACTGCTCAAGATATTATGATGCTGTGGGACTAGACTTCATTGCGAAGTTTCATATAGCAAAGCAGGTTTATATCCATTAACATAATTGGATTTTAATGTATATAGCAATTAGTTCCTTAAATATATATCTTTGAGGAAATCATGAACATTAAGATATGCGTAAGATATTCATTTGAAATCAAATGCAGTCAACCGGTTGGTCGCCAAAAGTGGCTAGGTTATTTTGCAACTAAATTACACTAGTGGTAATTGTTACCTAATGAATAGTAGGATCTAGAGTGGCATGCACCAGCGCACTGTAAAACATTTGGTACTGGTTTTTCATTTACACACATTCCACCATGACTTTCATCTGGAAATGTAAAAAATCCTATTGTGTCTTCTTCTGGTATAGGTGCTGAGCTGCAGTGGATTTCTGAAAAACAAAAATATGATAGCATTGAATAAATAGGTACTGTCATTCAGTAAACGAAAAGTCATTATATGACAGTAAAAAGTGGCGTAATGATAAGTGGTGACTAGTGTATATTTTGATTTTTCCTCTGATTTCTTTCTTGCAGTCATCAGTGGTTTAGCAAGTAAAAATAAGATTAAGCATTACTAAAAATTTTGTCATGCTTTTAACGTTTTACTTTAAAATTGACACAAAAACACTATTTTATTTCCATGGCCATACGAATGATACCAGAGGCATCAATATCCAGTTGTTCTCTGTCAATAAATATGTTAATTATGCACTTAAAAATAATTGAGATAAAAAGGACAGAATTTTATTATAAAAACTAGTATTGATGTTCTGTATAATGACTTAAAATGGATGTGGATGAAGGAGTTCTTTTCTATTGCTCCAAGAGGCACAGAAATGTGTTACGGCATCCATTATGCAATCGCTTATAGCTTTCTACTCATATTGAATTTGAATATAGCGACAGGTAAAAAAAGTTTTGGTGTTTGAAATTTGATACAATTGTTATTAGAGAGAAATGAATATAAAAACATAATTGGCACTAATTCAGTAAATAATGTAAAATATCTCTGTATAGCAAGGGATGGGTTCCAGGTATACTAAGTATGGATGTCCGAGCACTTACTTTAAAAGATAACATGGAAGCAAAACATTTGCACTCTAATGCTATTTTGTAAAGCCAAATTATAATTGTCTTAGGTTCATTAATTAGTCCAATTAGAGTAACTATGATCTATCAGGTTTATGTTACATGGAGCAAGTTTAAAACAATTTCAAAATGAAAAAAAATCCAAGCCATTTGGTACGAGTTTGTAATATTGCTTCCCTGAGTAGTTAAGAAAGAGATTTTACAAATAGCTCTTAATGGATGCAGAGTCAAGACGTCCGGTCTTGATAGCAAGCTTGGCGATGAATTTAGTGACTTTGGTGACAAAAATGAAGGAATCGGAATATTTGAAATCCTAGCGATAGCTTTATTAGGACTCGAGTTTCAACATCTGTTCTAGATCATTCGATGCCCGTCCAGGTTGCCCGTATAAAAATGGAGTTGCACACATGAGAAGTGTGAGTAATTAAATTGAACTCAAGTGAGTTGTTGAAAGAAATTTCTCTTTAGAGTTCTCTGACCGCTTTAATAGAGATTTGCTGCCTTTGTGTTGTTGACTTCTGCAAGAGCTATTTTGTGTACCCTTCGTAAGTGTTTGTGTTTTGTAATTTTGCATAGAATTAACATCGCTTTACTGAGCCTATTGAACGTTTTACAGTATAATCCACCGACACAGTTTGGATTTTCCGTAAAATATTGAAGGAAAATATTGGGTACGCTCTTGACTGAGTACAAAAAAGTTCACAGATATAAAGGGCTCTGCTTCATTTGCCTAAGATAAAATCGCAATTAATGTCAACATAGCCTTTGGCAGCTCCTCCTTTGGCTAATTGAACTAGATGTGGATTATGCTGTAAAGTTGCAGGGGTTACAAAATGTGAATAGGAGACGGAAAGATTGTACTATTGCCTTTGAAAAACGACCGATAATGATAAGAAGGAAAAATATTATACTTCGATAGATCATATACCTTTGATATTATGCCAAGAATAAATGTAAGGCTTATGAAATAAATGTTTCCATTTTGATATTGAAATTGATTTTATCAATGAAATTAATATCTCTTTACTTACCACTTGTTAAATTACATATTTCACAACAGCCATTTTCATCCCAAATTATTTTGTCCTGCAAATAAAATAAAAGAACTCTAAAAATAAAAAAAAAGAGTAACCATAATCAAAATTTAAAATAATTTCTATTAAAAATTATTTCGGAATTAAAAAAAAAATTCCTTACGGTGGCCCTTGGTAGGTACGCTCAAGAAATATAAACAAAATAATTAATGCAAGAAACTGCTCATCAAACGATTCGATATAGAATTAAAATCTGCTTATTTCATACTTCAAAATTTTTGGGGGGAACGATTACTATGTTTGAACATTTTATCATAAAAATTAAGAGCACAATTTTTTTTATGAAATAAATTTAGAAAATGATATAATGCCTTAAGATGCGACAGCCAGCACCTGGAAGATCCAAAGAATAAATTTACTGTAAACTGTATAGAATTTTTAGAAATCTATATTCATTAAAACTTGAATTTTAAACATTGAAATTCCTTTCTAGTTAATGAATCCAAATATATTAAGGACGAGGGAAAATATCCATGTGCTAAGAGTAGTGATGCTAATGAAAAACCCATTTGTTTTAATACGAAAATGTATAATAAAATTACTTTTTCCAGGAAATTCCGGGAAACAATTTTCCAAAAATATCAATGTTCAAATTATGAATTAATTTAATATCTATACTGATAAAAGTAATAACGGGCTTAGAGTTCCTCTTATCTCACCTAGGGTTAGTTTATTTCTGTCTTTGCAAGTACTTAGGCTTGGTAGTATGAACAATACAAGTACTGCACTGAATTCACATTAGGAAAATGTATAAAAGGAAATTGTATTTAACCAGTTTTAGAATGATATATATTCGATTTAATGATGGATGAAAATGTGAGCAGTTTGGTGCAAATTCAAAAATGCTCTTATATGCAAAGAAGATTAGAATATGGAATATAAACTTTCTTATTATTTTCTTAAAACTGCTTTTTTTTTATTTAAAATTATACATGTCAGTAATTTATTCTTTGAATTCCAAAAGATTTTAACTGTGACAGTGTAATTATTACCTTTGGACAGTCTTGCGGAATGACTGGACAAGGTTGAGTAGTGAATATTGTCATCACTGACCCATGCTCCTTGATGCATTCTGCTTTCCTGCAAGGATTTTCAGGATTTATCCAGGTCTCTCCAATTTCGTGTAGATCGTCACCGTCTTCGCATCTGGTGACTTCACAGATACCACAACATTGTCCAAGTCTTTTAGATGGCGGGATGTACACAGCCGTCTGAAATAATGGGAATGTGCAAATTGAAGATTTCTTTGAAAACAAATAAACAACAACTAAAACAAAACATGGAATAACATGCATTTGAAGAAAGAAAAGATTTTAGTGTCTTAGAAAAATCCAAGTAGATAACTTTTAAATAATAATATTGAAACATAAAAATATTTTCCTGTTATTTCATCTATTTTTCAGTATTTTGTTCTGAAAATGAAAATTTCTTGGTTAAAAATGTAAAAAGAAGGGCGTAGGAAACTTACTACCTGCAGCTTGCCGGCATATTATACTGCTCCTTGTTAAGAGAAAAGTCTCAAAGTCTCAAATGCACATGTTTATTGTACGAGGTATTTATAGAAGTAAACAATGTACAAGAAAGAATATATGATATATGCAAAATAAAATGACTACTTACGGAGCCATCTACTCCTTAGACACTGTAATTCGTAACAAAGGGAATTAAGACCCTAGACTATATATGTAATATAATATAATATAATGAAATTATTATTTATCTCTATTATATTGTGTAAGAATATATAACTGTGGGGTACCTAACTTATACGGTCATAAATGAAGTGAAAGACATCAATGAATGTCGACGACTTTCAAATTATTTAACAAATGGCGAGATCATCAAGATAATGAGCGGCAAACAAGTAATGTTAGAGAAAGAGGGCTATAGTACTTTTATTAGTCACAAGAAAGATTGTGGAGTTTTTATTAATGAAAGCATCTGCTGAAAGTTGACTCATAAGCAATTACGTTTATCCAGAGCCGAATTTCCGAAGATGTAAAGCTATCTGAAAGACGATATTACCCCAATGAAATAGTCGAAAGCGTTGTATGTTATCGATAATCTCTTCCCGAGAGATCTGCAAAACGACCTGTAAGCATAATGCTTTTCCAATATTTTCAAAAATACTTGAACATTTAAGGTGCATATATGCTATGTTGTTTCCTCTTATATAGATTTTTTTTACAATTTAATTCTTAGTAGTTTATATATTTTGTGAGTGTTTAGCAATGAAAATAAATACAAATAAGAATATAAGTCTGAGAATTTTTTACAGAAAATGTAATTACAAAATGTTATCATTAAACAAAATTACTGTTTTTAATTCTGTTTTAAAGGAACACTCACACGAGACCAACCATTGCGCAAATAGTTGTCCTTTTGCTGTTGATTCTGTATTGTCCCAATGTGAACAGTTGAGACAAATAGTTGCCACGATGAGACAATTATTTGCCATTTTCCCATCGAGGTCAAGTTGCCTTTCTAGTTGTTGAAGAAGACACGATTCATTGGGGAAGCAGGCACAACCAGTGATATATCTGGCTAGTTGGGGGAACTTGAGATACAAGTTGCCTTGATGGTGATCATGTACTGAATGTAGAGTTGAAGAGGTGGCTCGGGTAGCAACAGTGCAAGGAGATCAAAACAGGAACTTTTCTTGGCACAGTAGGAACGTGGACAGAGAGAAATGTGAGATGGGTAGTCTTCTATTGTGCAGCAATAGTTAGCCTCATGTGAATACTTCTTAACTAAAAATTATATTATTCTTACCTTTGGACATTCGGTGCAGTTCATTACAATTTTCGTTTTCTGTACTTCTTCACCGCTATCTTCGCAGATGAAATGGACGCAAGGGTTGATAGGATCAGTCCATTGTTCTCCAATCTAATAATTAAACCATCATTACATATACAATATTCTAGATCTATTGAACATTAATTTAATTGGGACATTACTATTTCTTTAAGATGTGTAAGTATAAAAAAAAGCCATGGTTATTTTACTATTTTCTGAAAGTGACATTTCTCTAAAAAATTTAAAATTGCAGAAAGTAAAAAGGGAATCCTTTTATTGACTATTGAATGTTCTTACATCTGAAGATGGTTTTATTTTTTCCTCATATGAAGAATACAATGAGAAAGTATTGTAATCGTATCTGACTATCCGTTGAGTTAGAGTGTCAAAATTTTTTTTGTGGTCTTAGTTCCAAATTTACACATTTCTATCAAACTTTGCGCAAAATTCATTTATAAACCTTGTGTGTCCTGAAGCAAGTGAACGTGTTAACCAAATGGATAACATTTCATATAATTTAAACATCTAAAGTGTAAATTAATATTAAATTTTGAACTAAATTCATCAAAGGTTTGACTAATTCAGAAAGATAATTATCCTAGTAAATAAAATTTATCAAGCGATATTTTCCTTCAAATTGTAATTTTATTTCATATTTTGGTTTCAATTAATCGAAAAAAAAGATAGTCAAAATATATATGTGGCTTTCTTTATTATGTTAAGAAGTACAAAACACTCAGAGCACAAAATTCTTTTTAAAACAACTCAGACAGACAACGCTAGTTATTATTATTATTTTTTCATATTTAGCCAAGTTAATACTTCGGACATTTATCAGAATCTAGAAATGAAATATTTAAGATACTCTCCTTATAAAAAAAAGTAAATTAGAAATCTTTATGAAGTCATAACGAAGCTAAATCTGAATGTATTCTAAAGGCTACAGAAGAAAAATTTCGTCAGAAATACATTAAAGTTTCTTGAATAAAGCTGTTTCCTATCGCATTTTTTCAATGTATTTTACCATATGAAACGACAAAAATTAATTATATTTCCTTTAATTTTTAAAACATTTAATTAGCGATACGAAGTACAAGCATGACTTCACATTTTGTGATGCATTTGTATTCGATTTTGCAATTGTAAATTTATCTGATATGTATTCCATTTGGTTTAAATACTATTACAAAGTCAAGAGACGATTGGACAAAACATGAGAAAGGATACTGAAGGATCTCACTCATAATATAGAATGCAGTTTTAAAACGAAATTCGGAAAATTTTTACAATTTTAACTATTTTTTTAATTGAATGAGAACAGGGCCAATAATTTAAAAAGAAATTAAAAATATTTTTAGTGCTTTATACATTTAGATAAAATTTGTCTTCTCAGAAGAAAAATTAGCTTTAAATGTCGAAAATTAAAACAACATAAAAAAGGTTTTCAATCTATTAAACGATTTCAGTTTATTAAAAAAGAACTCATTTTTTTTGAAGCTGAGCATCATTTACAGAATTTTTTTGGATCAAACGAATATCTAATTCTTGAAACTGATATTACGATTAATTATTTCAGATGGCTTATAACAGGTTGATATTTGTTCTTAGTTTCATTAATGATTAACATAAAATTTAAGAATTTAGTAGCAAAAATATATAATTGATTTATGAAAATGGTAGTCAAATTTAATCTTCAAAATCTAATGATCAGTAGTATACATAATATCATTTCTCTATTTATAAAATCCAAAATTTTCTCAAATATAATGAGACAAAGCAATCAATTTGATTTCTTTCTTCTTCAAATATGTAAAAATGCAACTAACCTCATGAATGATTCCTTCGTAATCTTTACATCGACGTCGTACAAAAGTCGGACAGCATTTCCCTGGAACGTCAACTTCTTCAAGAACGTAATCCTGAAAATGAAAAAAAAAATTCTAACGTTTGAAAATATATTCAGAATTAATTTAGTAATGCGAATTTTCTAACAACAAATCTGATAATCCCACCGGAAAATTTCTTTCCGTGTGTCATGAATTTTTCTTTTTCTGGTGACCATATTTAAAGGTAATTTTTAAAATTTTGTAGGATGTTTTTTCCTAATAGCAAATGTCGAATGTTTTTTTTCTTTCTAATAAGTATTTTTACGATATCTCCATGAAGGTTTTGATATTCTAAATTCTGTACAATTTCATGAAGTTGCCGTAACGATATTGTAGAACATTTTTGTGCCTTTATTGGGCCACGGTGGCTTTGTGGTAAGGTGTAGGCTTCAGGTCGGAACTCGCTTCCACCGAAGAACCGTCGTGTAAGAGAGGCTGGGGCACATTAAATTAGTAGGAGACAAACGTCCTCCTGCTGGTGTTGTGTGGAAGCTTGGAGTGGGGGTGCCAGCTGAGATGTCACCCTCATCATCCGACCACGGTTCAAAATTACGAGGTCCTTCCCAAAATAGCACTAGTGTTGCTTTAAAGCTTTAAAACGTGACGTTAATATAACTAAACTTGTGGCTTTATTATCAATAAGGTTTCATATTTTTCACAAATTTTTTGGCTATAAGCAGCTTTTAATAAGAGAATTTTAACTATAGTTTCTACATGTAATTTGTATACTGATGTATTTTGTACAAGCGATTACGATTTATTTCGACTTTTTTCAAAGCAAACTTCAAAAGATTATTTATATTTTTCTTATAATTCCTTAAATTGCATATTTTTAGTTCCTCCCTTTAAAAAAATTGCACTACTATCTTAATTTCAGACGCTAAATTAGCTAAAATTAATACATTATGATAACTTTCCATTTGCCAGACTTTTGGGAATGAGATGATGATTTGAATTTACCATGCAATATTTATGAACTTATATTACAAATAGCTTTGAGATTCAGACTCTCTCAAGATTTATTTCAGTGGTTTTGGAATCGTTAAAATGACGAAAACAGCAAAAGTGATTGATTCTGCATATGTTAGAATATTTTAGGACAGTTTGAAAGAAGGTTTGTGGAAGTTGTGGTTATTTTTGGAAAATTAAAATAAACCATTGTTAAAACCAGCGGGATTGTTTTCTCCAAAACTTTCTCGCATACTCTCTAATAAAGGTGTTATACCAGAGAACGCAGCACATGGAATTAGCATACAATAGTTAAGAAATATTAACCTTTGGCATGAATTTAGCATTTTTATCGAACCTATCGTTCCATCACTGGCTAGTTATTTGACGATTAAGCTTTGGTATGCGATTAATAACATTCGAAAATCGAAACTGTATTTTAAATGCCTTTTTCCCAATCAATTGAAATAATATTTCTTAAAAAGCTACACTTGTAGTTAAAAAAATCCCCCACCAAATTTAATATATTTTACTCATTGTGTTTTAAGTGTTATCGCGTTTATACATTTCTGAAAGTAATAAAAGTCAACAAACGATCAATCCCTCATTGGGTTTGATTCAAAATTTGATAGGTGTCTACACTATGGATGTTAAATACGTGTGTCGAATTTTATTAATCTAGCTCTTTTTATTTTGTAGTTATGTTAAATTGTATTCGAACAGCCGGGCAGACAAACTTTCTCTGAATGAATTTTGTTCCATTTTTCATAGAAATCTACAAATTTGATGTAAAGGCTGTCTAACCAATTTCATCTGTCTAGCCCAAAGCGTTTTTGACTTATTCTTGTCGCAGACAGACGGACATTCTCCAAAATTGCGCTTTTCGAGCTCAGTGAGTGTTAAAACGTGTAGATTCATCAAAATCTGATGTTTGAATTTTCTGACAATTGCTATACTTTCTCTATGTTACATATAAGAGAAAGCAAAAATACACTTGTTTTTAAAAAACCCTTTATAAATAATGGATGGATTCTAGGAATCCTCATTTCCAATCAGTTAATTAATCAACAATTTTTATCGGTACAAATGCTTTAATGTAAAATGCAAGTGCATGCAACTTCTAAAATGCTAACAACCTTTATGGAATAATGATTATTTAATTTCAATGAAATCTCTTTTGAATAATTTATATTATCTGCTTTTATTTCTAATTACAAACTGTTTTTATACTTAACATTACAATAGATACCGTATTGTAAATGGAAATTACAATAATAATTTTTCATATTCACATATAAAATATATTCTAAAACAATTTTTATAAGCTACTATATATATTTTATACCATTCTTGTGACTCCATGATTATTGAAACACATACAGATCAAAATACTGCTACAAATTTGCATAATTATTATGGAGTATTCAGAATGTGTAGCTATGCTTGAATAGAGGCGAAATCCGTACATTTGTTGAAGGATTCTGTCAAGATTTCGTCCTTAGAAAATGTGCGATAAAATATTGTTTTTCAGATTTTTCTCAAAAATGCAAGTAGGTAGAAGATTATTGATGAATTATAGAAAAATTATATCTATAATAATAACATCGAATGTTTGTGTTGTTGACGCTGTACAGAACAGACATTTTGCTTTTAATAACCAAATTTGGCACATGTATACCTTGGAGGATGGGAATGCACGCTCCAGGGAGATTTTTTTGAAATCCGAATTAAAATTTTAATTAATTAAAACTTATGAATTTTACACCAATTCAAATAAAATAAATCACTTTTTAAATTATACCAATTTAGTAATCTTGCGAATTTTTGCTGCATTTTGATCTTTTTGCTTTAAAAATACTTGTTTGATTTTCAACAATAGGTTGCTCTGAAGTTCAATTCATACTTATTGTTTCATATCAAATATTGAATAGTTAGTTTTCAGCAAAGAAAAAATGCATGAAACGAAGGAACGAATATCTGTAGTTTACAAGATTGAAGGTACAAAATCAAACTTAGAAAATAGATGCGCCAGATATTTACGTTTTAACAGTGTTATAATATTATAGGACTAAAATATCATAGGACAGTGTTATAATATCATAGTTCATGCTTATGATAAACAGAACTTATCTAATTAAATAATGAGGCTTTAATGTCAGATAATTGATTGGAATCATGAACATAGTTATAAAAAAAGATTTATCTGAAATAAAATATAACCAATATTCCCGGCGAAAAATTTGGTCGTCTGAGATGACTAATGCATAAACATCAATTGGCACAATGGGTCGAGTAATTATGGCTGGATAATTGGTTCTTTATTTTTGAACTATTATTTTAAATGTATATATTGAATGATGGATGCTCTAGACAATCTTAATGATAACAGCTCACTCCTCTATATAACTTTCAGTATCCTACACTGTATTTATCATTTTGATCTTCACTCGACTTCAATTTATTTTTACTTTATCGTATAAGTAGTATAGAAAAAGTATAGTAATCGTCGAAAAATTCAAACTCGAAATTTTGCCGAATCTCTGCATTTTAGACCTCCCTGAACTCGGCAAACACATTTTTGGAAAATGTTCGCATGTCTGTCCGTGACAAAGATAACTCAAAGATGCTTTGTGCTAGATAGTTGAAATTTGGTATACGGTTCTTTAAATCAAATTTGCAGATTTCTGACAAATTTTGTGCAAAGTCTGTTCAGAGGAAATTCGTCTGTCCAACTTCTTGAATATAAATTAACACGGTAACTACAAAACTAGAGAGCTATATAGATAAGATTCGGTGCACAGATTTAACATCTATAGTGTAGACATATGTTAAATGTTGACTCAAATCTAAAAACGAATTGATTGTCTGTCGGTCTGTACGTTCAGAAATATGTAAACGTGATTATTCAAAAACACAATGAGTTAAACATGTTAAATTTACTATGGGGGTTGGCCGCGGTGGCCTGGTGGTAAGGTCTCGGCGTGTGAGGCGTAGGGTTTCAGGTTCGAGACCTGATTCCACCGAAGAACCGTCGTGTAAGGGGGTCTGTTGCACGTAAAATCCATCATGCCAAACGTCCTCCCTCTGGTGTGGTGTGGCGTGGAGGGGGGGTGCCAGCTCAGGTGTCGTCCTTGTCATCTGACCGCGGTTCAAAATTACGAGGTCGGTCCCCAAATAGCCTTAGTGTTGCTTTAGAACGGGACGTTAATATAACTAAACTAAACTTACTATGGGGTTTGGTGAATACAAATGCAGTTTTGTGTCAAATCTTTCTTTCAATCGGCTGAGAAAAACATATCGAAAACTCGCCAAGGAATGACATGAGAGATTCAACAAAAATGCTGCTATTTTGTAACTATTGTAAGCTAGTGTTATGCAAGGCATTTTCTGGCATGACATGTTTATTAATGAGTATGCGAAAGTTTAGGAGAGACCATACCCACTTGTTGTTTCTTCTCAGCATCAAACGAGCTGGATTTCAGGCTTTATTCTGGCATTTAGGCGAGAAAAAATAGCCGAGCCCCAGTATGAATCATAGGTGTCTCAAATTCAGCATTCAAATTGTTAGTAAAGGTGGGAACATAAATAAGACAAAATCATAGAAACGAGAAAAGTAAGCCAGACACAGACTGAATGAACTAGTAGGAGCTGCTTGATAGCACAGTTATTTGAGTTCTGTGGCATATTGAGAACGTGCAATAGTTTGCGAATAGTGAGATTGCTGCCATGCAACTTGACTATGGAGTAGAAGATAAGAACGGAAGGTGCATGGAATGATTATACGCGAAATTTCGGATGTTTCCGAAAAGAATTCCCAATCCTTCTGTTGTCCTTGTGATGCTGGCATAACTGTGGATGATAAGAACTTTGAGCCACTATAAGGAAAGTGAATTTGCACATCTACAGTCTAATTATAAAATAATGTCAAAAAAAGAATTTTCAAGTGTTATTAGTTTGTTATGACTACTCTTTCATATTTCCGTCTAGTTCATTTGGGTATGATATTGATCATATATTTCCGTGTGATCCGTTTGGTACGTGTATGCCTTGGAGGCCGGAAATCTGCACGTAGGATACTTTTTTTTGAAATTGTAATTAGTTTTTAATTAATAATTAAAATTCTAACTTTCCCGCCAAAAAAATCTTCATTTCCCCACCGCCAAATGAGTAAGGCTTCAGCCTTTTTTCCCACGCTAATGAGGCTTCGGTTTAATATTTTTCGGTCGATTATTTCAAACGATTCTGTTTATTTTCTTAATGTTTGATGCATTTAAAATTAAACGTTGTTAATTAATCGATCTTTCAGATTCATTCTGAAGTACTTTTGAATTAAAATAAAACAGAATAAAGGAAATTAAAAATGTGTAATCTGCGTAGCGTTATCCCAACTGGCGTTGAAAAATTCACGCATTTGCGTTATCGTAACTGGCGTTGAAAATTCATGCATGCGCATTGTGTTCTGATTGTTTACATCTATTTTCAACGGAAGCGGACTTGATTTAAATTATTTTTAGGTTAGTTGTATGCTTTTGTAATTAAATTGTATTTATGTTAGTTTAAGTTTATCGTTTTTTAAGTAATTTTTTTACCTGTTTTCGACCGATTATTTTAAACGATTCTGTTTATTTTCTTAGTGTTTGATGCATTTAAAATTAAGCATTGTTAATTTAATAGACCTGCTCATAATGAATCTGAAAAAATTTTGTTGACAAATTCTTGAGATATTACATAAGAAAGATATTATTTAGTGCCTATAAGGTTTAAATGCTCAGTGACTCTGTTTTCAGTAATCATATTACAAAAAAAAAAAAAATGCTTTGTTACAGTAAAAAATATTAATATATTAATTGCAGATTAATCATTTCCACTTTCATTTAAAGCATAAATTCTACGGGAGCTAACAGAAAATTAGAGAGATACAGATTACGTTATGACTGAAGGCCTTTATATTATGAATGAATGAAAATTTGAAGTTTTAAAATATTTTAATGAAAAAGCTATTAAAGTAGGAATTTCATAAAATATTTAATTATTAAAATTTTAACGAGCATTTAGATTGGCGAACCGGCTGGTCTCCAAAGGCGGCTAGTTTAAAATAAAGACGCCTTGAAAAAAGCGAGATAATGAAATTAGAAAGGTCGCTGCAAACTATGTTTATTTGAATTAAGTTATCTCTGCTATTAATAAAAATGAATTTATATACTGGCGTTCTTAAGACCAGACCGTTTGACCTACAATTACTAAATTTGGTAAATATATAGTTTGGAATGTGCACTTCGGAGTGAATCTTTTTTGAAACTTTAATTAATTAAAAGGTAAGCTGAATTTTGGTATTTTTTCACGATTAAATCCGAAAATATTATTGCACAAAAAAAAATGGATCAATTTAAAATGCAAAAATTTTTTATTTTCAATGACAACAATTTAATAGTCGTCCAACTTTTTCCTAAATTCAAAAAAAAAAAAAAAATATATATTTTTTGGCCTAATTTTGAACAACAGATGGCATTATTATCCTGAAATTAAAATAGTTTATAATATGTCATCAAATATTTAATCGTGCCATTTTCTTTCCGTCGCTGAAAGTTAAGAAAGAAGGATTTCATTTAACATCTTTGTAGTTTGTTTATAAGACTAATAAAAAAAAATGAAGTTTGAAATTTTGAAAATAGATGAACCGCACATATCTGTGCGGTTCAAATTGTTTGTTGTTTTCGATGGAGTATTTATTTTTTATACAATTGTGAGAAGCGAAACTACCCAAAAATATATTTAAAAAAAACACATAAATTTTCCAGATAAAATTTTAAAATTCTGGTTTCCAAGTGCATTTAACTATCATTATGGTTATCAGTATACCAAATTTCAGAACTGTAGAACTGTACGGTTTGTCTCAATATAGAAAACATACAAAAATACTTCCTTTTTTAAGCATAAACAGCAAATAAATCAGTCGAGAAATAATTAATTACTTACTGAACTTTCTTCTTCAGTCTGGCATGTTTCGACATTGCACATGGTAACATGCTGATCACCCGATTTGACGCACTTGCATGTGTCACATAGACCGTCTTTCCATTCTTCTTCAGGCTGAAAGAAAAATGAAAAGAATCAGTTAGCAAAAAATAAGGAGAAATAATATTTTAGAATTAACATATTTTACTCTGATGCGACTGTTTTAAAGTATACATGTGCAAATATAAAATTGCACCGCTATGAACCTTTTAGTTTAGAGGAATGAAATTTAGGCGATGCATTTGTCAACATATTTATGTGATTTATAGTTTCAAAGTCACAAGTTAAAGAATGCAAGAAAAGAGCCGCTTCAAATATGAAATAATGGCACATTAATGACTGCTGTAATCGCCATGATACTGAATGCAATCTTGCAAATGCTTATGCATTGTGTCTTTCAGATACCGTATGCCATTTTGTGGGATACGTTTCATTTGGTCAGTAAATCAGCAACAATCATTGCTGGTTGTGGATGATGCTGAAGAGATGATGATGAAATAAAGATCAACTGGAAATACAACGAGAGCGCAATATTGGTGTAGGTATGAGCATTATTCTATTGGAAAATACTTCTTAGTGATTAAAAATGTCAGCACGACTGGTACAATCTGTTTTATAAATTTACTATCAACGCGCATGTGATAATGCTGAAAATGCTTCTGTTGTTACAAAAAATTATTTCCCAGACCACATTTCTTAGTCCCAAATGCTCATTTGGCCTTTTTGATAACCAGTATCACTGATGCAAAGAGAGAAACGCCGAAGGGAATCTGAGAATATAGCAGAATTCTACCCCTCCTCCCAATGGCTCAAGCGTAGCACCACAATTCCTTTATGTTGAAAAGATTCTATTTCCCGTCAGTGCATGAAATTAACACTTAAAAGAAGAACAGGATTATTGTGGCACTATGAAGCAAAGTACATAAAGTTTAAGATATAATGTAGCATTTTTTAATTAAAGATCTCTTTTTACCTTGTATATTACTGGCGTAGCATCTTCCGCGTCCACAGGAACTTGAATATCATTTTCTAATCTATACCTGTGAGTATATAAACAAACATCTTCCATGGGCTCTGAAAAAGAAGAACCATATTTTAATTGAATGAATGCTTGAATGATAGAATCTGAAAAAAGTTATTTGATGGGTTAGATTACTTAGATTTCTATATTGCATTACTTAGATTATTATTAGATTACTATACAACATGTGCTGTGAATTTCATAGCAGCAATCCCAAAATTTCAGGACAATTTGTATGGGGTTACGAGAAATGATTTTATGCTTTTTAGTCCATTTCAAAAATCCGGTATACTAATTTTTTTTTATTTGAATAGTTATTTTCTACTTTTAAGTCTTGTGTATGAGAAACTTAGCAAACTATTTTAAACTAATTTCGAAGCCGTTAGCTTTTCTAAGCTAACGGCTTGGCATGGCACCATCTGCCAGTAATGAAAGTTTTTAACTGGTTTCAAAATTTATACCGAATAGACAGAGGTACGTAAGATAAATAATTTAATTTTGTAATGTCATGCAGTTATGAACCATGTTTCAAATTTCAAATCTCGAGTTCATCGGGACGTTAGATTAAAATTGATTGCAAAATTTGTACCGGACAGAAAGAGAAGAAAGCGAGTTACTGAAGAGGTGTTAAAATATTGCTATTTTATGAAATAAAATTTTCAATGGCTGGGACATTAATTAAAAAAAAATAATCTTAAGCATTCTAATTAGTTTCTTGAGACAAATATTAAGTAAATCCGAAAGAAAATATTTATTTCTGAAGAATACTGTAATTTAAGCTCTATTAAGACATAGATGGGAAATAATAAATTTAAACTAATTGGGTATATTGCTATAAGTAGTAATATGATTCAGAAATTCAACATAATGATGAATGAATGATGACTTACTACATTTGTATGTTGTGCAACACTCTCCTTCTATTTCAACCAATTCCAGACCTGTGCTGCACTCGGGTTTTTCTGGACAGGAAAGTTTGTGACAAACTACCTCAACTTTCTGACAGCATGTGTCATTCACAATTTCAGCTGTCTGCCCTTCCTCTAATTCTGGCCACACAACAGGTGGGCATAGAGCTAGATCACACTCTGTAGAAAATATTAAGCAAAATGAATACCATATCTGTAGCGTAGCACATTCGTAATTAAATCAAAAACCTAATTTTTTTAGTAATTATGTATAAAAGAGATATTTTTTAAAAAAATTATATAATGACATGAGGGCAACGATTTATTTTTTGTGTTACCTTTCTTTTTAGCAAAACAAAACAAATTCTATTCTAAAGAAGCTAATAATAGATATTAATAGTCCCTTACTGTGGTAATTCATTGATAGAAGTCATTGATAGAAGTCATCTACATCAGATTTGCTGTCAAACTAAAAAGCGCACGGGGGGAGAGCTTTATGAGATGAGGATTGAGGCATTTTTAGGATGAGGCATGTTAACTCTCTTTCTCCTGCGTAAAAATTTTGGCCTCTAATGTTACGAGTTGAATGTGACGAGTGTCCAAAAATTAATTTTTTGAATACCTCACATGAGCATTTTGTACTTTATAATATACTGAAGAAAAATTAGAATGCATTTTTGAAGCTTTTTATTGACCGATTAAGGACAAATTTGACGCAGGGTTACGATTGTAGTATTAATATCATATATTATATTTCATTTATCTAGGTCATTGTGTTTTTGAGTATCGTATTACAGGCAAACAAATGTACAGACTTATAGACAGTCAATCCGCTGATACGAAGATGCACTTTAGATGTAAAACTTCGTGCGAAATTTTATCGATTTATATTTTTACGATTTGTAGTTACTATGTTCATTTGAATAGATCAACTATCTATGAATAGAATTCGTTTAAAATTTGATAAATATACATAAATACGTTGTAAAGATCACATACCGAATTTTATCTATATAGCTTGAAAGTATCTGAGTTTTTGTATTCACGGAAAGACTGTTATAATTCTAAGAATATGCTTTTCTAAGAATGGGAAGAATCACTCTAACTGTTGAGGCTGGGACATAGTCAATTTTTTATTTTATGATATTTCTTGATATTGAAAATGAGTAGAAGGTGGACGATTATTGATGACATATCTAAGGATTATAAGCTTTTAATGAAATAAAAATAGGAGAAATTGGTACAATAGCTATGGATGGGCGATTTTGTCAAGGCCTTTTCAAAAAGAGATTGCATGTGAAGAATACTTTTGAGATTTCTATCAAAAATTGGATTATTGTATCTAAGGTAGGCGAATATTTGACATATCTGGCGAACATAACAAAGCAGACGAATATTTGACATATCTGGTGGTGGAAGTACGAAATTTTATGCAATTACATTTGTTTTCAGCAGTGGCTCAAAAACAAAGCTCCACAATGTAATGGAAAATCTGTACTTCTAAATTCATCGTAAAATATAAAGAATTTTCTTAGGATTTGGTTAATTTGAACTCTGTTTGTTACTTTTTATTTGCGCGTAATTAAGTTTTGGCAGTTAAACAAAAGTATTACTTGAAAACTATTATGAGAAAAGAAATAGTTTAGTCGTGTACATAATTTGAGAAAATATGTAATGACCTGCAAGGTAAACTACGCCATCATCCATCCTACCTAGCATTCATTTTCTCAGAGACTTAAAACGCACTATGTTTAAAAACGCACTATGACACTAAACGCACTATGACAAACCAATGCAAAAATTGACATTTAGCAATAAAGTATTTGTTGATATTTTATAATAGATTTCTGTGTAAAAAATGGTTTCAATAAAGACGCCTTTAATAAAAAAAAAGGCTTATATTTACAAATTATCCATTCCTTTATACGGTCAAAAGAATGAAACTCACCACATTTGAATAAATTGCATAAGTCGGGACCAGTATGAATTTTAGCTGCCTCTCCCTTCTGACATTGTGGAACATGTGGCGTAGGACAATCCTTTATCTTAGGCACTGCAATATAAAACATTGAGCTGCATCAGGTGTAAATAGATTTACTGGAAAACAGTTTTTAAACCTTCATAATCATAAATGAACAATGAAAATGTCATATGAATGAATATGGATAATTTATAAACGCTAATTTTCAAAAGTTACAGTCCGTATCCTGATCTATCTATTCAAATGCTAGTTAACCATGACAGTAAAGTGGAAGAATTTAAGGAACTGTATAGAGTCAATGAAAAAAAAAAGGACCACATTTAAAATATTTATTTCTATTGAATGACAGTACAGTTATTTACACAGATGCATTATTGGATAGAAGAAAGTGCAAAGTTTTATTCCTTGCATTTAATATGAGTTCAGTTTGTTATGCGAAAACTGTTGAATAGAAAATCTATTTCTTACCGCATGTGAAGCTGAACTAACTATTGAAAAAATCTGATCTTGTAGATTTCCAGAATTAATAGATATAGGATTTAAGCACCCTTGGTTTTGAAATTCTAAGCTCTCTGTTTCTTCTGCTTGTATATTTCTTAAGGTCATGTTTCTAAGCAATTTACAAACGCCCAGCATTTTCATTTGAGGTGCGAGGACCACCACTGTTTTGTCCCTCTGCAAATGGAACCATATTCTGCGAATTTCTTTCATAAATCTGTTCATGACGAAGGGATTCTTTATTCACAACAAATTTTAAGTTGTTATACACCAACTGATTCACTTCTTTGCACACTGCAGCACTGAGAATTTCTTTTCCACAGATGTCACCATTTTTTCAAATGAAACAATTTCGCTTTTACCGGTATTATTTTAATGAAAAAAAATGTATAAAATAATAAAACTTTGAATTTTTCTTATAGTAATATATATGTTTCTATCAATTATCGCTCATTAGAAATAAATATTTTAAATTTGGCTCCTGTTTTTGAACGTATTAAGGCGATTCAGAACAATTATTCATTAAATTGCAAAGAGACAAGGTCTTATGAAACCAGGCAATAATAATACAGGATCATGATATTACTAGCGACGAGGTTGGAGACCCGTTGTGACAGTGAAGGAACGTACCGTAAAACAAGTTTATTGCTATAAAAACACTTTTAAAAGTTATAATGCATATGGTACATGAGAGGATTTGAAATGCTAACAAAGAAATTCCGTGTATAAGAATACTCCAGTTTCAATGTTTGCACGACTATAACATCTGTCAACATAGAGAACCTACTTGGATATTATTGGAGAAGGCTTCTTAGAGTAATTCCAAAGAACGGCTTCGATAAAAGATATATCGAAGGCTCCTTCTTTTTAGAGTCTTGACAAAAACATATTGTAAATGTGGTGTACGATTCCATTTCTTCCGGCAGGTTAGCATGGTAGTGAGAAAACCAAGGCAGTGAGATTTGGCATCCGAAAGCCATGCCAGAAAGTAAACATCTGTCAGCCGCATTGTCCATTTAATTTGCGAGTCAAAAAATAAACATTTGTGTACACCATTTCAATAAGCATTTTGCACCTACTTCTGCACTGAAACTTTAGCTAATTAAGAATTTTGGGTACTTGTTTATTTCTACAGTCCCCAGGTTTATTTGGAAATTTTCAGATTACTCTAGGATCGTGAATTTAATAATTTTTACTTGTTGATTTTCAGATAATGTAAAGATCTGAAGACCCATTATACATAAGTTGTCCAGTTTTTCACCGCGATGGTTGCGGCAGATGACGATGGTTCAAAATATTATTAATTTTGGTTTTAAAAAATATCTTTGGTAAGTGCTGAATAAAGCATTCAACTTCACAGAACTTCCCAATTTGCTTCCCTCCACTCTCGGTTTCTTCAACTAAAGATGAAACATCTGAAATCAATAATAAGTTTCAGCAGGTTGTGGGCGGTAAAAACTCATCTTGGCTTTCTCATTACTCTACTCTACTATCCTCTCGCCACTTCACTTTCACAACAAGCACTTGTATAGGTCTGTATTTCGTTTGGTTCCAGTTGTTATGATGTAAAAATGATGTATCTGCGTAAGCCTGATTTCCCATTTTGATATAATTGTTCTGACTCACTTTGCATATTTATAAGTTTTGAGCTTACCACATGTGTACATTTCGCAGCAGGGTGATTTGTCGCCATCTTGATCAATTTTCGCCAATGTTTCGCCAGTTGAGCAGATCGGCTTGGATGGACAAAGTTCCACAACACAGGCAATAGTGAGATCGCTGCGACAGTGACAGGTTTCACAATTACCTTCTTTCCATTCGTCTCCGGGCTACACGGTAAAACAATTGTTATAAAAGATTTTATGAAAAAAAAAAAGAACGGAAGAGAATTTTCAAGTTTCTGAAAAAGAAAAGCCAATAGAATAGATAATTTGTAAAGAAGACAGGAAGAATTAGAATTTCATTGCGTTCCTTTCTTTCAAAAATAAAAAATCTCAACTACTGTGTAGTAATTTAACGAGTAATATAGCATTTAACAAATTTAGATTAGAAATTAACAAATTTAGACTTGAATTAATAACTTGAAATAAAGAATTTAAAAATTACAAATTTTCCGATTAAAATTGTTCTAAAGAAAGAAATTAAAAAAATAAATAATTTATATTGTCCTAGTTGGATAAAACTAATTATTTTATCCTAAACTGTATGATTTCATTTATTGTCAGTATAATTTCTTGATGACTTTCTTCTTTTATTGTATTTGACTATTTTAAAACAGCAATTTGGTAAATAGTTTAACCTGAATTTCAATGTTTTCAATCACAGAAAGTATTAGACAGCTAACCAAATCTCATTTTCATTCTTATCATAGCATTAGAAGGAAAAAAAACTGAACTATTTGAATATGTTGTTTGTAAGAAATGATGCCATTGAATGCAACTTTAGAAAAAAAATTATTAATTTCTCTGTTACTTTTTTGTATGGAAAATCTGATAACTTCAAAATCTTTAAAAGTAATACTATGGAACTTCATACTTCATTGTATAATGTAGAGAGTCAAGAACGAAACATTATCACACTTTGATTTAATGATTTTAACGAAATTTAAACTTCAAATTTTATTATTTTGACATTAGCATAAGAGCAATTTTATATAAAAATAAGAAATACCAAAAAATTCATTTTTTAATGCAATTAGAAATATTTTGATAAATTATTATCTCTTGTAACCTAGTTACAGAAATTAAATATATTTAAGTTATTCATAAGTTAAAGTAAGATGCTGTCATTCCTCATTCTATCCCCCCCCTAAAATAGGCAATTTTCTGAAAATATATGCGAAACTTTAATATACAACCCTTGTTATATATATACCTGTAGTAATTTTCCATTTTGTATGAATCATACATTTCTAAGCATTACTTTCCTATTCAAAACTAATGTAAACTAATCAACATCCATTTTTATATCAATTCTTGGCTTTAACGTATTTAATTTTCTTAAAAAATATATTACAGATAAGCAAATAATTTCTAAATTCTCAGAACTGTTAAACTGCCTCTATGTCGGTGAAATTTTGTGAAGCTCGAAAATAAAACTTGTTAATTGTCCATCATATTTGATCTTAAGACCATGACACATTAGTATTTGTTTTTGGTTTTTAATTCCAGGGTATAATTTTTGTTATTTTGAAAACATTATCGAGATTTCAGTCTTAAAAAGGGCTAATTAAATTAAGCTAATACTTATATAATACGGATATTTTTAATTTTCTTAAAGAACGCCTTTTCAATTATATGTAAAACAAAAAAACTAATTCTAAAATATCTGAGTAGAATCATAAAACGTTCTCTATACAAAATGCTTATCACGATTATAAAATATTTTAAACAGTTATGTTATATAATCGCATTATTTGTCCCAATTTCGTTAAGGATGAATTTGTTAGATAAATAAACCACTTTTAAAGCATTACAAAATTCTATTGAAGATGAAAACGCGTAATTTTGAATCCGCCCAAGTATCAAAACTTGTTTATCATTCTGGGGAAAATGACTTATTCAAGCTTATTATTAGCTAAGTAAGGTCAAGGTAAGATTGTACAGATTTGTTCACAACTATTGAGTAAAAATTACGGAATATTTAACTTGAAAAACAAAAACAAAACAACCTTTTAATAAAAAAAAATCAGAAGATAGAAATAGGCTTAACGATTTAAGAACTTTAACTAATAAATCTCATTTTTATTAATTTGATTTAGGTTTATTTCCATCTCGTTTAACTTATATTCTTATTTTCATAAAAAAAATCATTATATTTTGTGTCTGTTAGATTTGATCCTGTGTGAAATGTTCGTACTAAGTTAGACTGATTTTGGAGTGTACAAAGAGGGTCAAGTATGTAATGTTGTCACCAGACTGTGATTTTACAATCCAAGTTTTATCCAAAACAGTTTAGTGCCCAATTTCGAAATAAAAATTAAATATACACAAATTTTCCTTCCTTGGATTGAAAAAGACAATTATAATTATTTTTGCAGTACAGATTAAAGCTTTCATAATAAATTATAAATAAAAGTCAGCCAAGGCGTTAGGCAAACTTGGATGGCAAAATTCAGATCTCATATTATTCAAGATATACAAGCAAAGTAATCATAGGTATGAATTGAGTGAAGGATAGATTAATACAAGAAAAAAGAAAAAGTTTAATTACCACATGTCCTTCTTCGTCACAAGTATCTAGAACAATAACGAAAAATTAATATTTATGGAATATAATTATGATTATTTTCAAAATCTTTTCTTTATAGACTACGTAAGTAATTTTAGGAAAGAGTTATATTTTACCACAGAGAATGGTATCTACGCATGCTCCTTCTCTGAGCACTTTTCCTTCAGGGCAGAAACAACCGTCAATTTTCAGTTCGTCACATTTTGAATCTGCGGTTTTGTTTTTAACGGTTGAGCAGGTCTGAGGACAGCCTTCATGGCATTGGGAGTAAATGAGGTCCCCAGGACATGTGATATCTGAAAGAAGTAAAACAAAAATTTCATAGAATTTTGATGGTTATAGAACGAAATTATGATACTTTGATAATTAAATTTTTTTAAATAACTGGAATTTTTCAAATTTTATCAATTTTTATTAACGATTATTATTACCAAATTATTACCATGCCATGCTTATATTCTACATTATTACTTAATATGGTAGAGTAATAAAAAGAAAGTCAAAATAATTTATAAAATTTTACAAAAAGTCTGATTATGGTATGGTACGGTATGGTATGGAAAAGAACGTTCTATTAAATGGACAATGGAATTCATTTTTATCAATTTTAATTTATTGTTAATTCATTAATATTTTTGTTAAACTTACATTAAGAAATAACTTATTAATTTTTCAATCAAATGTTCTTAATTAAGAAGAAATTGATATCCATTTATTTAAAAAAACCACTACTTAAATAAACATGGATAAAATACGAATATTATTTTTGAATAAAGAAAATGAAAATACTAATAGTAAAAAAAATTAATTCAAATGAATTATTTATGTATTTAATGAATAAAACTACACACATTTTCGTGCCTTCAGCACGATGTGGCTGCTATTTCTTGTGAGATAAAACCAACTGGAATGATCATCCCTAAACCCTCCAATAAAGATCTAATTTCCCACCCCCATCTTATAATTGCAGACTCTGGAAAAGAAAATGAATACCTTGCACAGCAGTGGCGAAAAAAGTCGCGAAATGTAGATCTTTGTCGTAAATCGAGCTTTTTTTACTGAATTTATCATGCAAATGCGTATTTAAGATTTTTTTCTGACTGATTGAAACTAAAATTATAGTTGTAATCACAAGATTACATACCAAATTTCATTTATTTAAGTCATTTAGTTAACGAATTATTGGTTTGACATGCAAACAAAAGTACAGACCGATAGACGATTAATCCTTTGATGGATTTGATTCAAAATTTCACAATCTATATTTTAGATCCTAAACCTGTGTATAAAAATTTATCTGTTTAGTTATTTGCTTTTGGAAATTATCGAGTTCACTTGAAATCAAATAGACGGACTAACAGACTTCTTGTTAAGAGTTTTTTACCAAAATTTTATAGAAATCTACAAATTTGATCGTGAGTTCCATAGCCTTCAGCCTTCTAGCTCAATGCGTTTTTCAGTTATCAGTGTTCACAGACGACAGACAGATATAATAGCAAAAATGCGTTTTTTGAATTCAAGGGGATTAGGGATTAACCGAAATCAGGAGTTCTAATATTTTGGTGATAATAATATTACCTACCTTCCTCTATATTTCGTATACGAGAAAATAAAAAGTTAAAAAAAACCTGCATTTAAGGTTGAAAGCCTTAATGATTTAATATTAAAAAAAATAAGGATGTTGTGAAAGCGTATAAGCCAATTAACAGCTACGTTACACGAGCAATTGCTTTTGTATTGTGGTCATGTTACTGGGCTACGAACCACAAGGTGCCAGGTTCTATCTTCGCTCATTGAAATTCGCCACAAGGAAAATGATTGGGGTTCATATTTTTACTTTCTTTAGTTTCAAATCAAAATTATTTCTGAATAAGTCAGAAACCTGAATTCTTACCACAAGCAAGAACTTCTGGCCAATCTTCGATGGTTAGCCCCGCTTGACAGCATTGCCGAGCATACTCCTTGGCAGTCTTACAGAAGGCTGCCTTTGGTTCTCCACTATGGACAGCGTCAAAACTGCAGGCGTCGATGAATATTTCGATTTCTACCAGAGGATAACATGCTTCGAAAATTGGATTTTCGAGTTTTTCGCAGATAGGGATTGGCTCCTCTATTTTAGGCTACATAGAAGTCAAGAAAAGAAAATTATAAGACAACAGAATCAAAATTCTAGTAAATAGATTGATATAATGTATACTAGAACAGGAATAGAGCTTGAATCAAATACTTCCAAGTTCGATGTTGGCAATATCCAGTGAAATGATGCATGTAGACAAATAAAATCTAACATAAACAGTAAAATTTCTATTTAACTGTAATTCGTTTAAATGTCAGTTTTTACATTTGTTATCATTCAAAAAATATCAACAAAGATATATTTAAAATTGTCCAAGGATTACTTTTTACCCTATTATATAAGGTTGTAAGTGAGGGCACAGCATGGTGGTGGAAATTGATTATGACATTATCTTTAGTGAGACTAACACTGAAAAGAAGAAACTAATAATTATGAAGGATCAATTCTGAAGGCCGGGATAGCCTGGTTGGTAGGGTGCTGGATTCGCGTCCCCTGGGGTGCGAGTTCGAACTCCGCTGGCTGAAGACTCCCCGCGTGTGCGGTGGTTGGAGAGCGTATAAATCTGTTGTGGTCACAAAGTCCTCCATGTCGAGAGTAATACCATTGGGGGTACTGGATCAGGGTGATCATTCTCTGATTCAGGTCTACATTACGATCTGGGAGTGAGTGAATGAAATTCACGAATGATGTCCACCCCGTAAAAAGGGTAGTGACGTATGTGCAGTTAATTCGTACTCTTGGCCCTAAATGGCGCTACTGAAAAACAAAAGACGCACCCTTGGCTTAAAATCACTGACTTCTGAAGTCAGTGGACTTGTCTATGACAAGTGCCATTAGAAACGGCAGCAGGCGACAATTGAACAGGATCAATTCTTCAATAAACAGACAGACTTTCAGCCATCCAGAAGCAAAAATTATCTTATCAAAGTTCATTGACTTGCTTGAAATATAAAGAGATAATGTTAAGAAGAGGTAAATTTATATCAATACTGAAAGGCTCAAAATGCCTATTCAATGAAATTACGGCGGGTGCCTGAGAAGTCTGGATAGCACTGAGCAATTTCCTCCCATTTTTAATTAAATGTTATTCATTGAATACCCGCGGTGCGTGCTTTGTTCGTTACAGACGTAGCCCATATGGGTTTGAAGAAATTTATTTTTGAGAAATCTCAAAGGATGTTTCAGCATACATTTATTTAATAGCTATTAGTTAAAAAAGGTTCTCTTTTGTAAAAAAAACTGTCTGGATTGAGGGGCTAGGAAATTTTTCTTATATTTGGAGGAGGAACTTGTGCGTTCCAATATTCTGATACACTCTACTTAAAATGATCTTAGAAATGAGATGTTAATAATATTATAACATATTTCTGTAGCTTACTACTATTATATTGAAATTTATATTGATCATTTTATAAGTTCAAGTACAATGTATGCATTATTCACTTTTAAAATATTATTTCAATTTTCTTATCAATATTTCTATTCAATATCAATTCTTATCAATATTATATTTTTTTAACAATACTACCTGACTAAGTAGCATTAGCTTATTTTAAATACGCACACTGTAATTCGTTAGAGCCCAGTTTCAAACAATAAAGGCTATTCGAAATTTTATTGTACTCTGTATAAATGAAATAAAAATGAAAAACTCTTATATTATGAAAATTCAAAAAGCAGCATCTTATTCACTGGAAATCAACATTAGGATTAACTTGACTACCTCAATACAAATCTAGCCAATAATGTACAACCTTTCTAGCAGCATTATGATAAAAAGAATACAACAGTTCTTTGGAATACCGCATATCTCAAGAATGTCAAGATAGGAATAAAAAAATTATCATTTTGGCTGAGGCACTAAATAAGTTTCTTTGAGTCCCCTTCCCTTGTGTTTTCGAACATCCAATGGGAGGCAGTCGAACTGCCGATAATTGTCACAGTGAAAGATAAATATTACAGATATGAATCACATAATAGTAATAATATAATAATTATTGCATCAAGCATTTTACTATTAGTTTACAATTGATGCAAGCATTTTAAATTGACGAAATGTTGCATGATTACATATGGTTTAAAAAAAATAAACCTGGTGGAATTTTTGAAAAAAATTAATATTCTTTACAAAACATTAAGATAAGTATATGATCAAGTTAATAGGCTAAAATTAATTGTTTGTATTTATTAATTTCTAACGGATAGTACATGCATGAAGACTGTTTTAAAGAATCAGGAATACTAATATTCCATTATTAATGAGCAACAATGTTGTATAGATCATATAAAATTGCAATAAATAATCTAGCAGCATTTAAATCGACTGGAAATAGCAATTATTATAATATTACAAGCATTTTCGGAACTTTTTAATTTATTGAAGTTTTGCCAATTATTTCTGATTTTCAAATTTATTGGTATGAAAAGTTTTTTATTTAACAGTCAGTTTTGCTGATTTTGATTTAAAATATTTCTTAGGCTAATATTAAGCAGTTTTATTTAAGATAAGAAAGTTATCTTATTATCATTTGCCTTTTTATCCAATTATTTTAGGTGCTTCAAAATAAAATTCCAGTGCTGCAGAATAGTAATATGAGGAAATCCGTATACTTACTAGCTCTTTCATAGATTTTTCACATTCTTTCGGATCGCCATCGACTTGGTTGTCACAGACAAATTTATGAAGGGGCTTATTTTTTTCGTCCTCCCTTTTCTTATTGCAGTTTCCTTGTAAAAAATAATTTTATTAGCTTTAGTTCATAACAGACGAAGTAAGAATAAGCAAATGGCATGAGAAATCAACCATTCATTCTTATTAGCAAGAAAAACTTTCTAAATCTGCATTTTATAAAAGCAGGAATTTGTTATATAAGTTCTTCTTTTGTAAAATATCAAAATCTTAATTACAAATGCCCGTAATTTATCTTCCTATTAAATTCACTAGTTCGACAAGAATTAGAGATCACGGCCATAAAGTGCATTCAATAGAGGCTGGCATTATTCTTTAACATTATATAAATGGTTAGCCTTTTAGAATTTTTTTTATGAGAAAAGATCTACTTTTGTATAAAACATAAAAAAGATTGCAGATGTAGGAAATATTAAATTGTTAAAGATTTGAAAATTATTAAACTCAATACTACAGCAGCTCTTAAGAGCTAATAATGAGCATCTAAGAAGTAAGGTACAACACGCATATAGATACAATGGATGTCGCTTAATGTGATCACGGTTAATGTTATCATTTGTTTTATATTATCAAAATTCTTTGGTTTCGAAATGAAATATTCTAATGAAGAAAAAAATTTCGTTTCGTGACCACTACATCGTTTATCAGTTTTGAAGTAGAGAAATAACCGATTCTTCATTTTCAGCAAGGGATCTGAGAGTTATTTTTACCATAGAAGGGATTTAAATTTCTTTATCTGGGCAAAAGCATTCTGGATTGTTTTAAAAAGACAGTTACTGTACCAAATAACGGTTGCTGTCACTTGAAATCAGCCATAAACCACTGTAGTTTGATTTATGAAAGCAAAATACATATAAGAGCTTCAATTTTGTTTCTAACATTCAAATAAGTTATTTTTTAAACAGCTATGAAAAGTTTACTAAAAATGATTAAACGCAACGCTGCGGTGTATTTGAAACTCTCCTAACCTCTTCTTTGAAAAATTTTGGAAATTTGCGAACTTTTTATGTGGAAGACCAAGCAATAAAAATGATTCCGAACCGAACGAATGTGCTAAAGAAAGCCCTTCAACAAATGTCAAAATGAATCAAACACTTACTGTTTCAAACGTGGCATGTATCATCATTCAACAAATTAAAAAAAAAATTGATTCGGATACAAAAAATATAGAACCTAACTGTTAAGGATTAATTGTTGACAAGCAAAAATGATAATTAAAGCGTTCATTAATTGTTGACAAGCAACAATTAATGAATGCTTTAATTATCATTTTTAAAATAAACTATAGATAGCCGTGAATCAAATGTTTGTTCACTTTCCCTTGATGTGATAAGAGCATAATTGATTTTGCCCAATTCGGTTATTATTATCAGTCGGTTTATGCTATCAAAATTCGTAGGATTTGGCAACATTCTACTTCGAATGATTACGGCATTTATTTGAGGTTTGACTGTCAGATAGTATGCACAAATTATACTTCTACATATATTACAGGCCGAGATAGGCTGGTGGTAGGGCGTTGGATCCACATCCCTTGGGTTGCGAGTTCGAACTCCCGCCGGCCGAAGACTCTCCGTGTCTGTGGTGGCAGGCGCCTCCATGTTGAGAGTAATACCACTGGGAGTACTGAATCAGGGGTGATCGTTCTCTGATTCCGGTCTAAATTACGATCTGTGGATGAGTGAATGAAATGCATGAATGAAGTCTGCCTCGTAAAAAAGGGTTGTGACGTTTGAGTAGCTAAGTCGAACTCTTGACCCTAGATGGCGCTACTGAAAAACAAGAGTCGCACCCTTGGCTTAAAATCACCGACTTCTAACAATCACTTCTTCTATGACAAGTGCCATTAGAAGCAACAACAACAACTTGAGGTTTAACTGACAGATAGTAACCACAAATTATATTTCTACCACATCATCGTCAAGTCCGAGTTAACAGAAAGAGCGATCATTAATAATAATAACAATACGGGCACTGTGATTCTGTCTAAAATAGCCCCCCCCCCGCTTCTCAACTCCTCTCTTTATTCAGAGCAACGGAGGCAGGAACCTGAGATAGTTTTAAGGTCATCAACGATTGAGGCACACTCCCTAATGTAAGAAACACGTCCCAACTTTTGAGTAGAGGTATCTCGACTTCACAGCATTGTTATACTCATCAGGAAAGCCAGAACTCAGCCAACTGATAATCTATTTCTTATCCATGCACTTCTAATGGTGGGTGTAATTGATAGATAGTATGATGGAGGATGTAAGTCTTATTTTCCGTCTATACTTTTAATTGACATCCCTCTCCGAAACAATGGTAGACTAAAAATTTAACTATAGTAATGGATTTTTTGATGTGTTCTAGCTGATTTTTCTTATGGGATTTTATTTCAAAAGGAACATAAATGCAAGTCAACTTTTCTCTAGGAACCTAATACAATTATACAGTGTTCTAGACTTATATATCAGGTGTTTCACGGGGCTTTGAAAAATCGACGATGACAACTTTCCTTATATAATAGGTCAGTCTTTGACTTTTGAAGTTGCCTAGATATATTAGATCCAGCTGGATTAAAATGACCATAGTTGGATGCAAGTTAATAGTAGGAATTTACAACGTCATATAGTAGTTTATCAGCAATTTGGCCGATATCTGACCGGATGGTTGCCAGAATAACAAAAGTATTAAAAGAGGAGGTTCATTTAAAAAAAGTATATTTTAATAGAAAAACCTGTGTTTACTGTATAAAGTACACAAAATTACACTATTTAAAATGAATATCACAAAACATGAATCAGAATCTTAGCAACTGTGGCAAAGTTACTGGCATTGGCACACAGCATTTTGTTTTCTCTTTATTATACTCCACATTATCTCAGCTGTAAATGCTAGATCATAAGAGGTTCCTGATTGCTTGCTATTCCGGATTATTTAGAATCTAGTGCTTATTCCTCATTTATTCTAATAAATATTTCAAATCCTTTCTGATAGTATTTGAATTGCAATTCAATGTGTCAAATGGCGGGATCTTAATTAATTAATTAATATAATTATAGAAAGTAAATTTATTACCACAGAGTCCCTCTGTTTTGTTGAAATAACGCCGTGATGGCACTTTCACAGCGAATCCAGAATTCTCTTCGTAGTATCTTGCCTCCAAACTCATTAAAGGAATGGATACGACGAATGTCCTTCCTGGGTATCCCAGTATGATCATATCGTGAGAATGAACTGGTAGTTTCTCCATTGGAATACTAACTCCATCGACTTCGACCTTTAATGGGAAATTTCAATGAAAAATATTTTGTTACGAACAAGGAAATAAAGCATATTTATAAGTTTAAGCAAAAGCTCTTCTTCGGTAATAAATAAATAATTGATTCATACCATTTCCAATAACAGTGTGATTTCGATGGAAGTATGTGAGCAATGCTTAAGGTAATTTATTTTCTCAGTCGTAGTCAAATTGTGTTTTTCCAATTGTTTTCTTTTTTATTTAAAAATTACTAATAAAACACTATTCTATTTTCTTTATAACTATGGAAGACCTCTTTGTTGTTTATGTAGACAGTAGGTAGATAAGGTAAAAGGAGTAAGAAAATACAGATCAGCTATGAAAACTGCTCTTATCTGCCGTATTTTGGCACCTTACCATCGTGAGTGTGAGTAAAAAATGCATGCTTAAAGTAAGCAACCGATTCGTACTTCATCCCCCAATTCCGTGTAGGCTTCTTTAAGTTCATGTTTATTATGTAACATTTTCTCTTTTATATTAATCACGAAGCTGTTATAGAGCATGCATATTTTTGTGTTGAGATTGAAAAAAAAGTTAGAATGTGATTTTTTTACGATTGATTATAAGTTTACCAGCATAGATGAGTAATATTATTATACATTGGCAATTATTAAACTTTCATGCATAAAATTATGCGTATAATTCGTTTTTAAAATTCGAATGCTCCTGTAGATTTTGGAATTCCCAAAAGAGGATTAATGATGCAGAAAATTCAGAGCCATTTACCTAATTAATATTTTACGTGTTGTATAGAATAAAATCATGGCGCAAAGAAAATCTTTTTTTAAACAGAAATAAAATTGCCCACGGAAAAAAATTAAACTGCAAAAATCGAATTTTACATTTTAATATTATTTTTTATTTAGAACCCTCAACATTTTTTTTATTATTAGAATGCTTCAAGTGTTAACTGAGTTAGCAAAATTTTCATTTTATTTTGGTTGAATCTGTGATCTAACTTAAGCAGCGAATTAAGTCACATCTTCCAAAATTAAGAAAAAGAAAAGGTGATTTTTTTTCTAAAATTAAAGACGAATGCATGCATTAAGCTTATATTAAATTGCATAACAGCTGTTTCCCTTTTAAACAGCCATTTGTTTTTGCCCCTACGGAACAGATGCTTTGTTTATTCATTTTTTTTAATAACAGCTGTTAAGTTTTTTTAGGATTATCAGATAGTAAAAAAAAAAAAATGAAAGCACGTTATTTATTATCTTAAGTAGTGAAATCGATTTTTAAATTATTCCTTTCTTGTTTTTCTTATAGGACTCATATTTGCTCTCTTTGCTGTTGTTTATGCTAATATAAAATGAACTGTTTCTTTAAACTTTTATGTTTTACAGCTGCTGCTTGATTATAAGTTTATTAGGATTAGGATTGTAATATTTCTGCAGTCATGTTTTTAAATATTTTTTTTTTACTTTCCCACTCTGAATATTTAATAATAGACGAAAAAACAAACAAAAAGAGACAATAAAAGTGGATAGGAAATGCATCAACAAGTAAGACAGGTATACAAGTTTCAGCAGAAAAGCAGAAAGTTCTCGAGAAGTATTAAAATTCGTTATGCACGAATGAAAAGCAATCCTATAACCGTGGACTGTAAAGCCATTCACTTCAGTTTTAAAATGGTATTTTTGAATGAAAATATTATCATTTCATGATCACATTCATATATTAAAGCTTGTGTTAATTTTTCGCAGTCTATTGAGATGTAGACGTGTTCGGATGCAAATAAATAAATATAACTTATATTACTGATTCTTGTATTAAACATTCACATATCCTAGAATTAGTACTGTCAATTTTTACTGATGTACGAGATAAAATTTTTTCCAGTGTGGCTTCAACCACTGATGTTACACTTATCAAATTTTTAAATTATTGTATATGGAGGCGCTTTCTATAATTTAAAAAGTGAGTTTATTCTCTATTAATTTTTATTGAAACATTACAAAATGCTAGAAAGCTTGTATAGGAAACAAAGAAGGAACCACTTTTAAATCAAGAACAAAAACTGCATCCCAGTTCTTTTATTTACGGCTGATATTTATAAAGTTAAAAAAAATGATCGTAGTTAAGCTATTAAGGACAGAGTATCACTTTACGATTTTGGGTTCACTGACAAAAACTATATCTATATATATTTGACGCCAGAATTCGAATCTATTACAGTTCGTTTATGCATCAGACACTGCAGTAATTAGTTGTAGAAAAATGAGGCATAAGATATTGTTTCTGATTTGCTTTTCTAAAACAGCATTGTTTTAAAATATTTTGGAATTTCTGTGTCACTTAAGACCAATTTTAACTCTGCCCGAAAACTTGAATATTAAGCTATACTAAAGTATAACAAGTTTATAAATTTTTCCTTATTCGGATAAAATTGCTTGAAAATTTTTATATTATTTATTTATTATATGCAAAAAATATGTAAACATTGGATTTTATTCGCTTTTTGATTCGAAAATAGCGAGTCACCTGACCAATGATATTTGAGGTTTGTTTTCCCAGTATTTTATGAAATATTTAATGAAAATTATTATTATGTCGTATTAAGTACTTATATTGCACTTGATGGTGAAATGGAAGCAAAAAGAAAAATGTAATGCTTACAATTAACATTAAATAAGTTTAAAGCAGTATTATTAGTTAATTCTACTTTTAGACATACTGCTTGTGGCAATACTAATGAACAATTTTCTGGTTTGTTTAAATTTTCCTAGTAAAGGTGGGTTTACACTCAGCCAGTTATAAGACGGCCAATAAGACATGCATCCGCAGAAAGGGAATGATTTATATTTGCCACATTTTCATAAGATTCAAGCCATCCATGCTTGGCTATAAATAGCCGTTTCGGCGTCCCTGAAATTTTCTTTTTCACCGCGTGTCGTATTAAAATGATGGATGACAAAGAATGACACAGAAACATAGTAAAATAAAAAAAAAAGATCAACATATGAGAATATGAAAACAATAGAAAAAAATTGTAAATAAAATGAAAAAAAGCAAGCAAACAAAAAACACAACCTCACATTAGAAAGAACAAAGAGCAAAAAATGTCGGAATTAATCTATGATAAGTGATCAATTTTTTTGCAAGAAAAAAAAAAAAAAAACTAAAGCCGCTGTATTGTACAAACGCATGCGCTGTGACAAAAAAACAAACAATACAGCGGCATGTTGTTGCCATGGGCCGAACAGCATTTTTAAGCTTTTCTCCCAATGCGCTGCCTACTATCCGAGTGTAAACCCACCTTAACAGAAATTTTTCGTCTCTCAGCAGCAGTCGTCTGAATACCTAGGCATTTTTTTTAAATAGCAATGGGGCATCCAGCGATATCATGCGAAGACCGAATGAGAACTTGCCAACTTAAAAAGAAAAGTAAGTCATAAAGCTGCCATATTATATATATAATATTAGTATACTATATAGGATTATGTCTTATCTTTCTTACATCTTTATTCTTTTTCATGATGACTTGGTGCCCTTTGTAGATTACTTCCAAACCAACCAGACAGGTATTGCGTGAAAAGAGGCTGCATTTCCTTGAGACACCATTCAGGACAAAATCATTTTCTTTATTGCCCACTATGAGGTAGGAGCCTTCTGCCAGGAATGGGAAGAAGAAACCATCGAAAGTCTTGAAGTGAGGGTCGCCGAATCCCGTGCAAGCTTCTGAAAATGCAAGGGAAGCACGAATAAGATGCATTAGGTTTCAGAGATGCAAAGGGTTTATTAAAAGTACAGACTCCCCAAAACTATTATTTACCTTAATTTCTTTAACGTGCTTTTTTTAGCTCAATCATTATGAAGAATTAATAATGAATATTAACATCGTTTTTCATTTAAAATATTAAAAATAAATGAAGAATTTGTTGGTGAAAACAAAATTTGTACCAGAGTAAGAACACAGAAAATAATAAGACAAGGATATAAAGCTACAATTGATATTAACAATAACAACAATAAAAAACTAGTTAATTATTCAGAATATAAAAAATTAGGTATTATAAATATGTGTAGAATTTTAATTTAATAACGTATTTCTGTCTACACCTCAAGTTTTTTCGATTCTTTCTTCTGACCTCCAGACTTTTGATATATTTTTTAAGACACTAAAAAAATTAATATTTTAAAAAGTGTTTCAAAATATTTTAAAGGAAATTCTGCAACATTACTTTTACTGTTATATATACATGATTGTTCTGTAATATAACACTTTCAATACATTTTTTTCTGTATGCATGTTATTATTCCTATATAATTAAGAGTAAATTATTCAAAAAACAAATACAGACAAACCAATGAAGACTAAAACAGTATCGTGCTATAATGAAGTTCGATTCTCTTTTAATCTTTTTTAAATATGTAATTCAACAAATGAAATTTAAATTCAGTTTATTAGATTTTTCTAGATTAGATTTTTTTTGAGGTTTCGCCTTATCATTAACTACTTATTTTATTTCCCGTTGATATTTTGGTTTTGATAGCATTAAGAAAGCAAATTCAATTTTCAAATGAAACTGATAAAGAAAATGATAAAAGGGTGAAAAATGGTAAATACAGATTTAATTGCAGATACATAAGAATTATTTTAAAGGCAAATTATTCAGATTTGTTCGTCAAGAAGATGGTTCTGTTCATAGCTCTGATCGATGACATAATCTCAAGGAAACTGACAAAATGAAACAAATTACTTCTTTTTCTCTTTAAACATCTTCCAAAACTTTCTTGAATGCATTTATTTGCATGCTGAATTTATTTTCTTCATTGTTTTCACAGTCTTTAACAGTACTGATGAAATTCCTTGTTATTTTGTTGTTAGTTAGTTGCTAAATTCTACAACTAAATCACCTGATTTTAGGAATCCGAGAAGGGAGATATCTACATATCATATATCCATTAAATGGATGAAAGTATGCAATTAAAAAAGAATCAATTACAATTTTAGGAATTTTGGATTTTTATTAAAAATATGGGGAGATTTCTTTGAATTAATTGAATTTTCTTAAAAAAATTTTTTTTTCAATTTTGTAACATTTTTTTAAGTTACTTCTAAAAATTGAAGTGATTCGTTGCGCAACAGACTGTTTTATAATAAAATAATTAAACTTGAAGAAATTTTTCTTTTCATTAGAATGATTTTGCGAAAACATCCTGAACCACGAAATGTGAGCTCTAAAATTGATTTCTGGTTCATATATGTGCATAGTTTACGAAATTATAAAAATCTTAAAAAAATTCTCAATTTCTACAAAATTGATCTAACAGAAAAATTTCATCAAATATAAGAATTTGCTCAAAATTGATGGCAATGGGTTTGATTACAATGAATGGGAGTGAAAGGAAGCATTTTTTGATTAATTGATATTTTGCTTTTGATATGTCTTAGAATTTCTTAATATTCATTTAAGTTGCCTTTTAAAAATCGAAGCAATTATAATCCTTTGCTCAACCGATTATTTTATAATAAATTAATTTAATCTGAAAGTTTTTTTTATTAGAATGGTTTTGCGAAAACATCTGGAACATCAAATGCATGTTTTAAAATTGATTTCTGGCTGAATATCTGTGCACAATTATTAAAACTATAAATATATCAGAAAAAAATATCGATTTTTACAAAATTAACATTATAGAAAAAATTCTTCAAATCTAAAAATTCATTCATAATTGATGGCAATGGGTTTGATTACAACGAATGGGAGTGAAAGGAAGCATTTTTTGATTAATTGATATTTTGCTTTTGATATGTCTTAGAATTTCTTAATATTCATTTAAGTTGCCTTTTAAAAATCGAAGCAATTATAATCCTTTGCTCAACCGATTATTTTATAATAAACTAGCCGCCTTTGGCGACCAGCCGGTTCGCCAGTATTACCGCTCGCTACAATTTTCAATTAAATATTTTAAGTAACTGGTCTCTTAAAGGATTCTCAAACAAAACATTTTTAATCTTCAAATTTTGATAGTCATACCAAACTTATATTGTTTAGATCGTTTCGTTCAATTTACTATATATATTTTGCTAATTTGTTGCTATTTCCGGTAAAACTTCAACTTTAAATAAAAATGTAAATGACGAAATTGCAATTAATATTAAGATATTTTTTAATAAAACCAAGCGTTTTATTTTATTAATCATCTTTATTGTTATTCATTAATTATTATTATTATTGAATATGAGTATTGCAAACAGAATCGCTCGGTATTTAAGTCTTATGTTAACTACAAAATAGTTTTCATCGTTTATGTAATATCTCAAAAAATAATTCAACAAAAATTTCTGAGATTCAGTATAAAATTCAGTTTTTAGTTTTGCTTTCAAAAGGATTGAAATGAAATCAATAATAATATTTTGTTCCTGCTTATAAATATATTTCAAAAATTATGAAGTCTAAATTTAATGCAGTAAGGTATCATATTCTGATAAATATTCTGGACACACCAAATTTTAAATAAATGAATGAATGTTTCTATATTCCACGATCAACTAAGACTTATTTATGAAGTTTTAAATGTTAAAAATTTAGAAAAACTCACCATTTTCATAATCTTAGGCCAATTAATCTTGAGAAACCTGCGCGCTTATTGGCGTATTTTCTTTGAAACGATCGACGAAAAATCTAAAATTATCCTTTTTTTATTGAATAGCGATATTCAAATCTTCATAAATCAGTCAGTTTAAGTGATTTGAAATTAACTCTTAAAAGTCAGTGATTTAGTTGATTGGAAATGAACTCTATGACCACCATAAAATCTGTGCTTTCTCTTGTAATGTATGCATTCTCCTTAATATCCGATCGAATAAAACATCACATACAAAAGTACTACATTAAACAAACACATCAAAAGTAAACATAACATTTCAATAGTTGCCAAAAACAAAAGAGAGAAAAATGCAATTCATAAGCAGACGATATTTAGAAAAGTACAGATATTTAGACTGGAAAATGAAATTATCTGAAATTAAAAACACGCGCAGACGATATTTAGAAAAGTAAAAATATTCAAACCTGAAAAGGAAAATATATGAGTTATTCCATCAATAAATGCCATAAGTTTGTTTACATCTTCATTATTTTATGAGTCATTAATAATAATAAGTGATGGCAACACTTTGAAAAAAAGCTATTTTTTTCTCATGAATGCGAAACGTGCTTAATCCTCATTTTTATTTTTGACGAAAAAAATTATTGAAAAACATAGTTAAAATATTTATCTAAAAATTCATTAAAAATAGAAATTTAATTTTAAGATTAAAACATTAGTATCATTTAAAAGATAAATTTTTGATCTTTAACTTCATGTAAAAATCTTTTTTGTGCGGTAATATTTTCGGCAGTTATAGCAGAAACACGTCAAATTTTCGCTTAATTTTTAAATAAATAAAATTCTAGTTAAAAATTCGAAAAACTAACCCCCAGGTGCACATTCCCGGCCTCCAAGGTATACACGTGCCAAATTTGGTAGCTGTAGGTTGAATGGTCTGGTCTGTAGAGCGCCAACACACACACACACACACATTGAGCTTTATTATAAGTATAGATATAGATATAGATATAGATTAATTTAATCTGAAAGTTTTTTTTATTAGAATGGTTTTGCGAAAACATCTGGAACATCAAATGCATGTTTTAAAATTGATTTCTGGCTGAATATCTGTGCACAATTATTAAAACTATAAATATATCAGAAAAAAATATCGATTTTTACAAAATTAACATTATAGAAAAAATTCTTTAAATCTAAGAATTCATTCATAATTGATGGCAATGGGTTTGATTACAACGAATGGAAGTGAAATAAAGCATCTTCCCAAACACAGAAGTTGTAATAGATATTTGATATAAATCTTACGATCGGCACATTGCTCTGGTGGTATGCATTTGTTTTCATTAAGGACGGTTCCAGGGGGACAGAAGCATCCCGGTACACATTTTTCAGAGCACTGTTCCAGTGTGGTATCTGAAGAGCTATCGCACGTCAGCTGGCAGGATGGACCGCAGTCGTTCCACTCCATTCCGGGAGGGCATTCCGAGTCTAGTCAGGTAAATCAAAGAAAATGGATATTATTATTCATTTACGGAAAATGGAATATCTATAACAAAGAGAAAAATGTTCATAAATCTTGAAATTTATGGCGTTACTTGTACTATTTAGACGAAACTTGTTTCAAAGTAATTTGTCAAGTATCAAAAGGATGGATATGTTGGAGGTAAATTGATAAATGAGCCTTGTTGTGAAAGTCATCATCATGTTGCATTGATAATAATTATCTACCACTTTTTAATCGAAATGATATTTAGATTTGTGGTGATCCTACTTTCATCAAGATGAAGTTCACGGTTTAAGCTGCAAGATCGTGCCAGCGAATTAATCATGCGATGCGCGAATAAACTGTATTTTTTCTGTGTTCAGGAGATTGATTTATATCAATTTTTATTAACTAAAAACATTTATTAATGTTTTTTTAAAAATAATGTTATTTTTTTACGCCGTTGTTGAATGGAATATAGGGATAATTATCCATAGACTTTTAAGGAACCTCACATATTAAGCTAATTCAAAAAATAGCAAATTATGAAGAAATGAAACAGCTAAATAAAACTGACTTCACCTCTTTGAATCCAGTTTTCACAGTTACCAATATTTTATAAATATTGACTTAGATTCTATAATTTATTTTCATATAGTGAACTCTTCGACAAAAGCAATTCATTAATTGCTTTACTTATCTATTCCTTTTCATTTATTAGATATTAAACACATGCGGTTACAGTAATACTAATCCTAAATTCTCACTAATTTATCACAGATGTATATTTTCTTAGGAATCTGTTTAAGACGGTGAATAATAACAATTATTTGCATTATGTGGTTTATATCCATAATTCTTTAAATAAGTTGTTAATTTTTAGGCATTTTTAGTTTTTTTCTTAAATTTAGGTTCTGCAACTCTTAATGGATGATATGAATACAGTCTGAGTTCTGCACAGAGTGCAACCCTTTATGAAGTAGATAACTGAAACTAAAATTACTACATTCGACAAGTACTAAATTCTTGGACATACAGTATTATTAAAAAAATAACTTTTAAAAAATTTGTCTTATTTTATTTTTAATTAATTAAAATAAACCAAAATTTTATCGTTTTCCCTCAATAAATTATTGAGTTATGATGCCTGCCAACTATTTTTACACCAGTTAAAATTCAGCAATAATTAACTTTTCAGAAGTCAGTTTTTTCCGGATATTTCTTTGATTTTTAAAATTTGCTTTCTTTGCGAATTAATTTTAAAGCAGAATTTTTACTAATACTTTTATTAATATGAAGATTTTCGGCTGGCATTCTTACTAAATATTATTTGATGCCAAAATGATTATTCAAAGAATACGACGGCCGATGAAATAAAGCCAGACGAACATAAGATCGGTGAATTAAGTCTGAAACATTATTATGTTACGGTATTTTGAATGGAGGTGTATTTTTTTTAGTTTACTTAATTACATTTTCTTATTTAGAAATAAGAACCAATTTTTCTTAAAATTATTAATTTTTTATGAATATATAGCTAAAAATTATCAAAAAAATACCATTTTAAAAGAACAAAAGATATTAATGTACCTATTTAAGAAGGAAAAACTACACACATCTATGCATTGTCAATACATAATATAAGCTGTACATATACTATTAACAATTTTCTTTTATCACAGAAATGACTTTTTAAAACAGCTATTATATTATTTGGATTTTATCACTTTTAATTATACATCGACGATTTTTAAATATACCGACGTAATTCTTATAAATTTAAATTAATGCTCTATTAATTTCGGACCGCTTTTTTAAAGTTAAGAGTTATTGAAAGAGCTAGCTTATGAGAAAAGAACTCTTATTATACGAGAAAAATTGTATAGAATCCTGACATCTTTAACCTTATTTTTAATTTAAATGTAACTAATCAATTCGCAGTAACTATTGCCACATTTTATTACCTATCATAGGTATAATAAAGGTCTTATAAATAGATCATTAAGACTAATTTGTTAGTTGCATATCAAAGCATTAGCAAATTTTAATTTTTAATACTATCTTAATATTATATCCTTTTATACTCGTAAAAGAAAACAAATTTCATTCTTTCTCATTTTCATAAATCAAATCATTATATGGGATGAAATTTACATTAATAATTTAATGCAACATATAATATTCTGTTTACAACTACAAAATATATGCCATTGCAACACCCAAATATACAAATTGTTTAATACATTCAACAAAGCACCATGTTCGAAAGGAATTTGTTAAATATTTCACTATACGAACTTCAGCAGTCATAACTAAATCCATCTCTAGAGGACAACAAATATGAGTTTTAATAAGATTTACACTCGTATCATGTTATGAATGTTGACAATGTACCCGACTAATGACGTCACTCTCAGACAATGTAATTATCGTTTAGTACAATACACATGCATATTGAAAGTTACTGATAGGAATTATTCGCAAACGATTTATTAATAATCCTAGAGAAAATGAGAGATTAAATTATCGATGATGAAATATATCGCATTATGCGTTTGTTTAACATCTGAATCGAATGCACTTTTCGAATTCAATTTTCAATTATTTCATCACGAGGATGAGATAATGAAGTGAATATGTAATTGGATACAGATGGGAATATTAACATTAATGGAAGCAAATAATCTGCAAAATCCCTTTAACAAGTTGTGTATATATAATGTCTAAAACATAAATACATTTACATGATGTTACTATAAAGGCGATTTGAAATTAAAATAAAAGGATTTTAATCAACACGATGCATATATATTATATGTATATATACATATATATTATATTTTATAAAAAGTGAATTAAATATTCTAAGTAGACTTTTTAAAAAACTATTTTTTATCTTACTAATAAATATACACATATTTTAAAGTGAATTCTGTATCTAAAAGAAATAGCTTTCTTGAAATATCATAACGTTTCAATAACATGAATAACTATATTGTTAAAAATTAACGAAATACTCAATAATTTCTTTTTAATACTGGAGAAAGAATGAAGTAAGATAAAAAGTATGTAAAAAATGCTAAAATTTTTAAACTAAAAATTATAAACAGGAGAATGTTGTACTTTGTATATCGGATTACTAACCCTTATCTCAGCATGGACAATCATGCTTAGAAGAAACCTATTATTGTTTATCATTCACATTTTATTTATGAATATAGTTATGGAATTATTTTTGTAAAAAATGAAAATTTTGAATAATTTTTTTCCCTTTATTTGCAAAATTTAAGAATTGTTTGAGAAATTTCTCTGTATTTCAATTTGCGCAGTATTATTTGCTGTCTAAACCTATTACATATTGTTTGTAAGATTGAATTGACTAGTAAAAATTAATATGAGAATAATAATAATACAGCCGAATTGTTATCAAAATGAGGAAAAAATACATATCTTTAAAAGTTTAATAATTTTAAAATTTTATTAGTTTAAGTATCCAAAACAGGCCTCTAAATATGCACCAGATATGTTACAGATTAGAGTGGGAAGGGATAAAAGTTTTAATAAGATTTTTAATAAGATTTTCAAAAATTATTGATCTCAGTGGAGAAATTTTAATAAAAAGTTACATGTATTAAATATACCTATATAATGAGCTAAAAGGCAAAATGATAATTAAATATGGTATAAATTTTAAAAATGTGTGTTAAATTATACAAATAATTTACAGTTTTTTATTAAAAAAATTGAGCTAAATTTCTACCATTTAATTTGTGTGATAAATAGAAGAGGATAGCTGATAAAATTTCAAATCAATAACGGCATATTTATTTTTGATGGAATTCAATTTTGTTGGGAAAAAAATAAGTTCGTCGAAAATTCCTATCAGCAATTTTTCATCAGTGAGAATTAAAAAAATAATCTAATCTAAAAATGCTGTTTCACGATTTCAAAAGATCTAATGACTTTAAAAACAATAGAGAAAAATTTGAGAAAGAAAAAGACTGACTACTTTGTGGGGGAAAGATTCTAAAATAATATTAAAAAGTAAATCCCTGCAAGCGGAATGGTATTTGGAAAATGAATTCAGTCTAGAAAATTCAGACAAAATGTTACTTCAGATTTCATTTTCATCACTTTTTTAATTCCATTATTTTGATACCATTTGGAATCATAGAGCAATGTTTTTAGGAACGAATTTTCTTATCGATGGATGCTCGAATTCTGAATGATAAAAAATACTTATTGGAAATTCTCGACGTCCATGTTTTTTCAACAAAGTCAATTTTTTCAAAAAATAATGCAAATATTAATCTGAATGTTTTTATCAGTAATTTCCTTCTATATATCACTTATTTAAGTAAAATCAAATGCTAAAATTAAAAAAAAATAGAAATTAGAACTTTAAAATTTATTCCTGTTCTAATTAAACTATTATTATATTTTATAACTCATTGTATAGATATTTTTAGTATGTGCAAGTTTTAAATTTAAATTTATTTCCTGAGAATAACAGGTTTTTTTTAAACACGAAAATACTGTGTTAAAATTTTCAAATCTTTTCCTTCTTATCCAGTAACAAATGCGGATGCAAAGTTAGAGGTCCATTTTAGATAGTCACCTCAACCAAAATCAATAAATTCGCTATTTTGTATTTATTCCGGGACAATTAGAATGAATCAAACTGTAAACTATCATTTCTTTCATCATGATTGACTGGTTTGAGAAATATAATTATCTATAGAGGTCTTTTACAGGTTATAATAATGGTGTGGAACAGGACAGAAAAAAATATGAAAGTACTGATCATGAAAGTTTAAAATAACCTTTTGATTATGAAAGAGAAAGGATTTTAATTAGAGTTATGTAAAGTATTTAAGGTCGGATTTAAAACATCAATTGTACATTTTTTTGCTTTTAAAAAGAACGGGAAAAATAAATTCAAATTTGATGCTCTGTATGATTTAATAAAAATATTTTTTGAAAAAGAAGACCTTTGTTTAAAACAGTATATAAGACATATCATTGACTCTCCGATCCGCTCGGAGGCACACGGATAAAGAAAGCTGAATGACCGGACCGCCGCAACAGCAACACTGGTGGGAACTCTGTTGAGTCCTAAGGGCCATCACCAGCCACGGTACGACCCTTCCCGAAGGAAATACGTTCCGTTATCGATGGGAGGAGTCAGATCCCCCACCTTTTTGTGTACCTTCCAGAGTGGCGAGATCCAACCACCATACCGGAAGCATCTCATCCTCTTTTCGAGGTGCCCCTCCCCGGGGGTTAAATAAAGCCTCAAAGATGAACAATGGATTGGCAAAGAATGGATTTCGAGCAATCCATTTTTCATCTTTGCACTAGTTTTGTAGTAGTCAATAATAAAACTGCATATATGAAGTGCAAAGAAAAAACAGCTGGTGAACGATAGCTGAGATTGCTTTTGACAAGAAACGCTGTAATATTTTCTTATAGAAAGCCAAAAAGGACAAGTTACCAGGAGCAACAACTTTCCAGTGTTGAAACTTTAATAATCTTCTAAGGCATACAATTAAAATTAAATCATTTCTTAGATATCGTATATAGAATGAAAACTAATAATGTTGCAGACAATTGTATGATTGAGGAAATTGTGGAACTCTTTGAGCGCTACTATAATTTATTTTTCAAATAACTTTTCCTTCATTATCTTCTTGCTTTCAAACAATGAAAATTAAGATTGATTAGATATCATATAAAATGCAATAAAAACTAAGATAAATCTGACTATAAATAAAGAGAAATGAAAATCGTCAGTTTCCATTTGTATAATAGAACAGCTTGAGTGGTCTCCCCACAACTTTCTCGTATACTTTCTAATAAAAGTGTTATTCCAGAGAACGCCTTTCATGGCACTGGCATACAATAGTTACGAAATATTAACATTTGGCATGAATTTAGCATTTTTATGGAATCTATCAAGCCATACTTCGCGATATTCTTGATAATTAATTCATGGCATGCAGTTGATAGGATCTGAAATTTAAATTTGTTCTTTAGATACGTTTTATCAACCGATTGAAACAAAAATTTAACACAAAATTACACTTGTAGTTATAAATGCTCAAGCTAAATTTGGTATGTTTACATCACTGCGTTTACATGTCTCTGAAAGTACAGACTAAGAGATGGTGAAGGAATCTTTGAATGCAATTCAAAATTTTGCAAATGTCTACACTATAGATGTTTACCTGTGAATCGTACTTTGTTTATCGAGCTCTCTTCTTTTTGTGGTTATCTAATTAACTTGTATTTGAAAGATATCCTCAGATCGGATTTTGCTCAATATTTAATAAACTTCTACAAATGTGATGTAAAAATAGTATACCCAATTTCATCCGTCTAGCTTAAAGCATTTTTGAGTTATTTTTGCCAAAGACTGGGAGACACTCAGGAAAGTCTAAAACGTAGAGATTCATCAAAATCTCGAGTTCGAATTTTTCGACGATGACAATACTTTCTTTATATTGCGTATACGAAAAAGTCAAAAGACTCACAATACAACTCCTATTACTGAAATATCTTTGCTTACTTTAATTTCTTATTAGTTAATAAATGAATAAACATTTAAAGGAGATTTTAAAACGTGACTTACGGCATTCATGCATGAATCTCCAATTCCGTACAGCAGCTGGCCCGTGCTTTTCCTCACATGCCTCAGCAAATGTCTGGAAACTGTCACACTTACATTTTTCAGAGCCATTTTTGTGAAGCATGCATTCGCAAGTCGAACCCATGCAGAATTCAATGAAGTGATCCACTTGTAAGGTCTTGCTACATTCCTTGAACGGATCGTCTCTGAAAGTATATAGGTATTTTTTGCATAAATCTTAAAAAATACCATATATGCTGTTTGTTTTCAAATACGGAAGCCATTCGCGATTTTGGGCATGTGCCAGTCGGTTTTGGTTTCCTTAAAATGGGAGTCAGATGAAAGATGGATCAGGAAGTGTTTATTTTGCATTATGCGATATATAGAAAATATTGAGTGTTGCGAATTAAAAGAAGATAGTGTGTTTAGTTGTTACAGTTCACTTAAATTTTGACAGCTGGTTGATTTCAGTATGCTTTTTAACCAAAACTTTTATGAGTAAATTAAATTAATTAATTTTACTTGATGTCTATTAATTATAAAGGTGAATGTATGCATGTTAGCACACTATAAATGATCTGTTTTACCTACAGCTACCAAATTTGGTACAAATATGCCGAAGAATATTTGGAGAATGCGAATGCACATTTAGAAGCAAGTATAATTATAATTTTAATTAATTAAATAATAACCTGGATTTTGGCGTTTTTCGACGATAACGTCCGAAAATATTATTGTACAAAAATAGACTGCACTCTATTTCAAATTTTTTTAAAGAAAAGTCTTTTAAATAAGCACGCAAAATTTTCTGAGTTTTTGCAACTTAAAAAAAAAATATTTATTTGCCAAATTTCTGACAACAGTTTACAATGTGGTCCTGAAATTTAAAGTGCTTTCATTGTTTAATGAGATATATAAATTCTTTTCTTCCATTATTGGAAACTAAGGAAGGAAATGTTTTGTTTAATATCTGTGCAATTTTCACGATGAATATACAGTGAAGGTACAATACCACAAAATTTAGAAAATATATTAACCGCACATTTACGTTTTTAATAACGTCTTTGATATTATTCGATTAGTTCAGAAAATATTTTTAAAAATATTATTAAACGAAATGAAGTTTACAGCGTTTTCTCTCAAAAATTGAAGATTTTTTCTTATAACAAAATACTCTTATTAAATAGTTAAAGTAAATAGAACTAGTACCAAAATATGAAATAATTTCTAAAAGTATTCTTATAAGATTTATTATTAAATAGTATTGTTTATCAAATTGTAATATTTTATAGAAACAGACATTACATGAATGTTTACTTGAATATATAAACTTATCCTAAGCTTTGTTGAAATTAAAAGAGATTATTTTTAAGTGAATTCAACAGTATGAAGCACTTAAACTCCAAATAGCAACTAAAACGTGTGCCTTATACACAACTCCAAAAAGTAACCCGCAAATATCACGAATAAATTTGTGACATGGTTGACAGAAATAGGTTTCATTTAAATCTTACTCATGTGTTTTAATTCGATAAAAAATGAATATCACTTCCAGTTTGTGATAGCGTTTTTTAGCGAGAGTGATACTTTGACCATAAGTATCTGAATATAATATATAAAAAATATATATTACGTCATATTTCTTATCAAATTTTAAATATAGATCAATGGATATTTACACTCCCTCTGTATTTGGGATTTTCAGATTACATAAAGATCGCCAAGCTCCATTAAACATAATGCAGCCATCCTGCCAACAAGTCTAGTTTCCTTGGCGCTAAAACCTGGGGAGTCGTAAATGTCCACAAGTATCTAATCTTATGAAGATAATTTTCTTAAAAAGTAGAAGCACCTTAATTTGTTGCATTGATCCAATGCTTTCGACATAAGTTCATGAGGGCAAATGAGGGGAGCGCAATCCTTTGTATCTTCATCAGTTGCCCAGCTGTCGCCAAATTCTCGACTTGTGAATGCCAATTTTCCATCTGGCTTCTTCTGATCGTCTTCAATTTTACCAGAATAAAAACCACACAGTCCTCCTAGTTTCTCCATGAGAGCGGGCACGACCTGAAAAAATGTAAACCTCATTTGTCTCAAATTATTTTTTGTCAAAATACAATCAGTACTTAAAATGACACATACAAGTCTGAAAGAATTAGATTTTTTTTTTATTTAAATAGAGTATGTTTCTAATATTTTAAATTTTGCAGAACAATTAGATATGCGTTAGTTCAAGAGAACAGAAGTTTCATATTTGTAGATTCTCCGCAGAACTAACTATAATAATTAATAAAATTAAATATTATGTAGTTTTATATAATACAAAAAATTATATGATAGTTACAGGAAATCCAAATGAGCGCAGAAACTCTAAAGCATATAGGTTCCAACTCTAAAGCATAAAGCATATAGGTAAAGCATATAGGTTCCAATACTAGTCAATAAAAAAGTGTAAATGTTAGGTGCCGTTTCATTTTACAGCAACACAGCTCTCATAAAATGAACAGAAAGAAAGAAAAATCAACCACTTTTTTTCAGTGCCTAAAAACGCTGCTTTTAAAGTGTTCAGATGAAAAATGTGTTATGAAATCAGCGAGAAAAATTCCTGCCTTCAGATAGTACAAAAGTACGTGTAAGGAGATCGCAGGTATGAAAACATTGCGGCAATTTGCATGAATACGTTTTTGCAATTTTTTGCTTTGGTCATTTACAAAATTTACCACTTTCATTTGGGACAATATATTGGGAAAAAAATTAGGAATTGAGACTCTTTAGAAGTCTTTTTGAGAACCGATATTTTTCTACCAGAAATGCCGTTTCCATGTGCGGTATGATTAGGAGAATTACTATTTCCTTTTTCATTCCATATATGCTCTACAGGATTTAGATCTGGGGATATAGTTAGTCATAATTCCAATGAGGATTTTCTTTTTACAGAAATTCGTCCACCAAATGAACACTGCATTGCCGAGCACTTCCAACCATAAAAATGCAATCAAAATTGATCAACTGCTTTCTACAAAATTAGGAGCATGCAAACAGGACACTAGGATCTAATTCCCATATCCCATAATTGTACCTCAAAGAAATACATGTAGATCTGTACACCCATTTGACATAATGTTTATCCAAATTGTCATATCTCACTTGCCTTTATAGTCTCTTTCTTGGATATCGGAGGACATATAAAAGTTTGACGCCTCTCTTTAGTGAATATAGAATAAAGTAACTGCGATATGAAATCGATCTACATCTCAATAATTGTTCCAAATTCCAAATACAAAATATCTCAGTACATGTGATTAAATTTACTTAAATAAAAAAATACATGAATCTAACATTTATATAAATTTTCTTTTAAGTCATACATACAGAAACATTAAATAAATATTCATATCAAAAAATTAGATTTAAACTAATTAATTAAATGGACCATTTAGCAAAGTTGTTGTAAATTTTGTATATTTTTTTTTGTATAGAATTCGAATTTAAAATTTAAAAAAGAAAAATTTTAATTTTGATTTAATGTTTCCGTGCATCGATTTTTGATTTATAAGTACGTAATATATGTCTTTATTATTGTTATCGACTATGGTGTTATTGTTTTAACTTTTTAATCATAATTTGTTAGTTTTTGCTAAAAGTAAATTTTTTTCCTAAAAAATTAACTGTTTTAATGTAAAATAATAAAAAAGAAATGCACGGTTGATAATGAATTCACTTTTTCCACTAAGCAAGGTTGTTTACAAATTTTTTTAAAAAGACTTTTCGCTCATTTAAGATTAAAGCATGATGCAATCAGTTAATAAGTAACTTATATTATTTTTTCGACCATAGCACCAAAAATGATCTTATTAAAAAAAACGCCTCTTCTATCGCAATTATTCATAGCACTAAATCTTCCCTTAGGCACAAACTCGGGAGCCTTAAAAATCCAAAGCTTAGATTACCATCTCAATCAAGTAAAAGTCCTTCTTTTTCCGAACTTGTAAAACGAGGATCGATCTTATCAGTGTTTTCTACGATTTACTTTCAAACAAACCTTGTTTTGCAAGTGAATGAGGTATAGAACTAAATTATCCCGAACAGGGCATTTGCCCTTTCTTTAAGGCTATCTTTAACAAGAAAAGGCTCAGTTTTAGATTGTGGAGGGAACAGCCCCGTAAACAAACTGCTTCATTTCCTGTGTAGATAACCAAATTGAATTTTGAGACCTCGCCATTTGCTAATTTTCTTTGAAACAAAATTGGTTAATGGTGCGTAAATAAAGAATCTTGATAGATAAAAAGCATTTCGAATTCTTGTCGCCTTGCATTTTAAAGAAGGTCAGCATTTGTATTGTTTAATTTAGTAATGAGGTTGTTTTGGTTTTGGAAGAAATGAGGCAGCATTTGAAGCAAACTAATTATGGTTTTTAAATTGCACAAAATCAAATTATTGATCGTTAGGAAAGAGTAGCTTTAAAATATTGATAAATGTACTATTCACCAACGGATTCTGAAACCTTCTGCGCTATTGCGCATGCGTTAGAATAGATTTAATTTTTCCAAAATAGGGATGGGAGGGAAAATGAAAGGTGGAGATGCTTACATTTAACAATAAAGTAAATTCGAATAACTTGTGAACTGAATTAAAATAAAACAATACAATCAGGAACAACGTGATACTGACACACACGTGCAAAAACATCAAATGAAAAAATGTTTAATAGGACAGATATCAAGGTAAAAGAATGATGAAGAATTCTGGAAATGCTCTCATCCTTCTGCGTTTCACCCCTTAGTGAGATCGAATCATCGAAAAGTGATCGTCTCAAGAAACTGTAACGAATAATATTTTTGCTTCTTTGCATACAAAATATGTAAATCAGACAATAATCTTGGTAAAGATTAACTTTGAGAAATTAAGAAATCCACTCTATATTGGTCAAGTTGAATCCCCCACAACTATTTTTGGAATAACATTGATCTGTCTGCGAATGCAGGAATTTCAAAGCATGATAAATAATAAAAAAAAGATGATATTTGGTATATTTTATTTATGCAAAATTTCCGATTTCTATCAAACTTTTCAAAGAGGTGTAAATAAGGAAAATGAAGGATGTATACTTCCAAAAATATTCTGTATATGGTTTTGTTATTAGAATTTTAGATAAACAGAGGGCATAGGCTTTCCCTGTTTGTTGGCAAGGGCAGCTTAATGGAATAGAATCAAATTCTGTAGGTAAATTTTTAAAAGGTGTAGAAAAGGAAAAACTAAAAAAAGTAACAAAATTCATCAGTAGAAAAGATTTTGGCATTCTCAGAAAAAAGGTATTTTTGTGGCTTGTTTGTTTGGCGCTATTAAGAATGAAAATAGACTATGAATATAAAATAGATCACGCAAAATTTCAAATGCTAAAAATGTCCATACAAAAGTGAATGCAGTATGAAATTCACAAAAAATAATTTTTTATTGATCAACATGAAGTATTTTTGATACACTTGTAACATTGTCAGTGCGCTGAAATTCCTTGTAGATACTACATTGGCAACTTCTGATGCATTATTTTTTTCTTTTGCGGAATTTCTCTTCCTCTCCCCCCCCTACCTAACGTAGTTTGCTTAAAAAAATGATTCCATTTCATTCATTCATTAAGTTTTAGCTTCAAATGCCTACAAACGGGGAAGATTATTTAATCCTTCAATTGACAAATAGTGAAAAGTTATAGTAAAAATATTTTTTGCTGATACTTAGAAAGTAGGATCTAGGTAATATATTTACGTATTTTTGGAAATTTATTTTAATTAAGTAATTAATTTTAATTATTACACGGATATATGTGTACAAAGGCTGTTTCCAATGTCCATATAAAGCATTTGGAGTTGTGAATGTTCCATGAGAGCCAACACATTTTGTTTCTAAGCGATTCTGCGAAATTAAGGGTCACCCTAAGAATTTAAATTTTAGAACATATTCTTCAACGGGTTGGATGCCTATTGATTTGTTTACTACTGCATATTTGACAGTGATATTAAAAAAAAATTGCATCAAGGTATATAAATGAAATTTGGCATATGTTCTTAATACTAAAATTGCCAATCTATTGGGAATTTTGGTTAATCAAAGAAAAGATGTCTATGAATTCTTTGTTACCCTCGATAGTAGGCAACGTTAAACCTCCAATAATATTGTTGAGAGAATCGAAGGAAGAATGCTTTTGATGGTTTAATAGTTTAAGCGTCAAGCTTATTTTGGTATTTCCCGTCTAGACTGTGATATCCTATTTCTTAGGTATGTTGACAACAATAAATCGATGAAAAACTGTGATACCTAACAATGTTTAAGTGTAATCGTTTGGTATCACAGTTTTACATCGTTTAAGTGTATTATTTTGGGATCCTCAGATTAAATTGTATTAAGAGAATATAATATTTGAAATGTATATCGTTACAAACAGTTAATAACCCAACTTGAACGAGAATTATATTGTCTATTTACTGTACCTGGTGTGGTTTAAACCGAAAGTACGAAGGCAGTCACCAGTAAGTGAACGCTTTTTATTTATCTTTGTCACAGGCAGACAGATGGACATTTTCCATAAATGTGTTTTTCGAATTCAGGGAAGTCTAAAATGAAGCTAATTGTCAAAATCTACAGCTTAAATTTTTCGACAATTACGATACTTTTTCTACACTGCGTATGCGGGAAAATAAAATGTAAGTGCATTACACTTGAATAAAATTCATGATTTTCTTCAGGAAATGGTTCTTATTTTATTAAATGACATATTTCATGTTTAAAGTAACTTTAAATATAAGCCTTACTTTGTATTAAATACTCGTTATTCTTATTTATTATAAGAATTAATTGGAATATTGGTATTATTAAAGAAAAAGCAATATATATTTAATTAAATTAAAATTTAGTTAAATATATATTCTGTCTTAGAATAAAATTCTTCTTCAAAAAAGTGACAAATATAAAACTATTGGTGACATATTTGTAATATTTGATATAAGAATTTATTTATATTTTCATATTATTCAAGCACTTACTTCAATCTTTAGATGAGCCTTATTATCGTAGCTTATAGTATAACCCTTAGTTAGGGATTTTATTATAATCTGATCCCCAACTTTTTTAATCACTAAATTCTTGGCCTTGTTTTTTCTTCCCAACTTTGGCAACTGAGAAGCGGTGTAATTGTGACCGTTAAATTCTACTTTGAGATCCGAAAAAACTTTAATGTTGTGATTCTTGTGCTTTACCTCCAGCCAGTGTTTGCAATCTCCTGTGAAATCGCAATCCTTGTGCACTGAAAAAAGAAAATCGTTTTCATTATTTTTTCAGCACAGTAAAAAAAAAAGAAATAAAGCAACGATAAAAGGAATTCTAGAAGAAAGAAAAAAAAATATAGCAAAAGAATTTAGAACTTTTCTTTTATTCCATTTTTGTTAATATGTAGATTATTACAGATTAAGTTATTGTTAATATGTAAATCGCAATCTTTCTGTACTGCAAAAAGAAAATCATCTTCATCTTTTTTTGCAGAAAAAAAAAAAAAGATAAAGCAGCGATAGAAGGAATTCTAAAAGAAAGAAAAAAATTAAAGAAATGGTCTAATTTCTTTTGATATATTTTATTCCATTTTTGATAATATTTAGATTATTACATTTTATGGGACTATTAATAAAAAAACGAAAAACACATTGAAACTCGGAGTGTAGCAGCAATAAGCAGCAAAAATATATTTAAATTATATGTAGTTCGAGTATGTATTTAAAATAATTAACATAAATGAAATTTAATGATGTCCATAAGCGTGCGGCGAAACTTTCTTTAAAAGTATTAAAAAATATATGAATAACAGATAAAAATTATGCTAAAAATTGCAAAAGAAAAAACACTTTTAGCAAAAAGAATATTTGATATTCAAATTTTATGTAAGAACATGAAAAATGAAAGCAAATCTCTCATTAAAGCCAAAATATTATTATTGTAAATAAGAGTTAATTTCGTATTCTCAATTAATAAAATAAAAAATTTTAGGAAAGAAAATATGAATTAAATATAAATTAGCATCAATTATTTTCTTACTATGAGGCACATACAGTCTAATGGGATAAAGAATATGAATATATTGTCACGTTGATACTCTAGTATAGAACTCAATGACACGCACAGAAGAAGTAGAGCTAAACCAATTTATTAACTGAACTCAGAACTGAGAATACAGTAACTGACAAATCTTCTGCTTTTATACAAGCAGGGAAAGTTCCAGAATACTCTTCTGGAGACAGTAAGAAAAATCCAGAACACTTGTCTGGTAAACTAAAGAAATGTCCAGTATCTTCTGGAACATGAAATAAAGGAAAACATAAAATCAATGAATTAAGTATTTACATATACTATGAATCGCATAGTCTCTAGCGGGATTCGAACCCAGGTCTCTTGATCATGAGACCCGTGCCATGACCATTCGGCCATGGAGATTCGACTGTCTTTCTTCAATGCGGCAATATTATAAATTCTAAAGGCAGATAATCCATTTTTTGCTCTGAACTCATTTCAATATTTATTTATAAGAAAATTTGTAAATGTTATGAAAAATGTTTATTTTGTTTATCTTCTTAAAAGTATTATTATTTAACATACCACAAAAAATCATAATTAATATCTTCTTTATAATAAAAGAGGTAGAGGTAGTAAAAAGATTCTTTATAAGAGTATTAATGAATTTCTTTCTTGCTTGCTTAAATTCGCAGTTAGTTTCATGATACGGATTAGAATTTTAGATAGCTCTAATGGATGCTAAATAGATCAATGATTCCTAAACTTGGTTCCAAAATGATTCCACATATTTTTTTTCAATAAATTTACTCCTTAAAAAATTAAAAAATAAACGTATTTTATACAATCCCGTTTTTTTTAAATCATATTCACTGAAATATTTTTGTCATAGTACTATTTTGAACAAAAAATTGCCCATTCTGAGAACAATACAAGTCAAATTATGAAAGTTTGGATTTCATTATTTTAGACCAATTAATGATCTGTTAGGGGAAGATGAGTTTATTAATTAAGTGATCTTCTTTGAGACAGAGTCTGAAATCTTTTAAAATCATCCAAAATAATTCAATTCAAGGCTTGGTAGCTTGGTAAATTTTGTTCTCTGAAGTCTGGAACTTTTTTGTTTAAAATATTACATTATTATTGACATTATATATATTCCATATTACTTCAATATTCATTATTATTACATTATATTAAAATAACAAAATATATATCATATATTTTATATATATCTATGTATCTGTATCTATATATATATCATGTCAAGAATATATACATTTATATATCTATATATACAGGATATCCCAAAAGTGGAACCAGCTTTAATTTTTTTTTGACAATTGCAATCAACTACTTACTTTCTGCACTAAATAAGGTACCACAATATATGGAAATATCTTTTGGTATCTTTTTTGGTACCAAAAACTTTCGTCTCTGTGAAGAGGAATAATAAGTTAAACTTTTATACGGCAGCAACTATGAAAAAGCTTCCGATAGTCAAATAATTAATTTTTTATACACATCTGAAGACATGCAAAGATTTATTAAAAGTAAATTTTACTGAAAGTAAAATTTTCTGAACTGAAAGTAAAATTTTCTAAGCTATAATAAGGCAAATTTATTGACTCGTGTTATTTTTCCATACATCTTACAGGTGTTAGAGCGATATTTTTATTGTAATTTCTGGGGGTAATATACATATCACGAAAGATTGTTTAAAAGACAGAATCAGAAAATATTAGACTTTAATAACTTTTAATAATTTTTTTAAAAAAATATTCAGATAATATATTAATTAAACTTTCTGTGACTTGATAAAAGGGTTCATCCGAAAAATGAAAAATGTGCTTTCCAGTATTGAGTAATAGATCCGCAAAAAATGCAATCTTTCCGCAAGAATTTGAGTATATTTTTCAAGTGTTTAAAACAAATACTTACGTGTAGCATTGAAGACTCCATTGGCGATATCTTTCATGACTATATGGTGGCAAATCTCGTAAGTAATATCTTGGTCATCGAATGTTTTAATATGCTTTCCCATTACATCACACGTGGCATTTTCTAGGAATATAGAATAATAAAATTTACTTTTCTCATTCTAAATGAAGATTAAAAAAACAACTAAATGGGAAATACAAGATGAAATGCAAATGATTTTTTGAGATAATAAGGGACAACCATTTAGTCCATTTGCGAACTCTTTTGGGTGCATTTCTTATTATTTCTATTAGTATTTTTATATTACTACTTGTACACTTTACTAGGAGATATTTTTCTGTTTTTGGTAAGGATATTATAATTTTTTATTTGTTTTTTTAAATAAACTTTTAAAGAAATATGAGAAAAATTAAAATGTATGTTGTTTGAAAAAAATGTAAAAAGCCTTCATTTTCAAACCATTTTTTTATATGTAATTTTTCTTCCATTTTTTTCAAGTAGTAATTCATGCACTAGGCGATCCAAACTATTTAAAGGGTAGGTTCTTAGGCTTCTCCTCAAAAATAGCAACGATTCACAACCAAATTTTTTATGCATATTCTTATAAGCATGTGGTTTTATTTTTAGAAAAAAAAATGCTATGATCAACAAGAAAATCGAAGATGTTGAAGATAGAAAAAAAGACGCACTGCTGAGTTAGTAATTTGCATGAAATTACAAATAATCGGATTTTTCTGTTTGTATAGCTTAGCACGAAGCATTTTTTTTATATTAAATTACGATTTTATTGACCAGGGCATTAACTTTACCAAAGAGAGTATCAGCAATAAATAACAACGCTTTTATTTCTCTCAAGGTATTTCAACGGATCATGCCAAAACTCTCTAATATTAAAAATTTTCGAAAAATGACTCTGCGTTTAGAAGAGTCTGGAACTTTGTCAGTGAAACCTAAATAGGGTTGCAAATCATCTGGAAGGCAAAGGGTTTCGAAGATTGAGACTGAAACTGTTGAACTGGAGACAACAAATTCACCTGATAGCAGTAGACATTCTGAAGTTTGTAATTTCATATTTTTCTTAAAATTGTAGCATATATGTTTTTACAAACAAACAGCTTATTTTTTACAGCAATACCATTTTACCTCTATCGACCAAAATGAAAACTATTTTTTCCCCTGAAACAGAAACTATATAGTTAGAAGAGTACACGTGCAAAATAAGATTTTATTCTATATTATAGAAATTACTCAGGAATTGACATAATATTTTTGTTTATTTTAGATCACTTGATACTCTAGAACAATCTATCCAATAAATATAAATTAAGTGAGAAACGGCAACATATATATCTGTTGTTTGATAACATTACAATTTGTGAAATTGAAAGCTATTTTGTAGTAAAATGAACCAATTTATTGTTACCGTTTAATTTGTTGTTGTTTAAAACATTTTTGATTGGGGCATGGTTTAAAACAACAAAAGGCATGCAAGAATAATACAGGCAAATCCTCATGAAAGAAATAAGGAACATCATTTGTAGAATTAACAGGATAATGTTAATTTTTTTTTTACCACAGTGAACTGTAGAATATTTTATACAAAATTTAGAAATAATCCATGGGTCAATGTTGTTACTGATAATTTTATTTAAGATAGACATATTAAGAAAGATAAACGTATTTAAAAATAACCGATGGAGCATTTTAAAATAAATTTGCTATTTACATATTTTTAAATATTGCTATTGACAAATTTTTAAATATGTCAATAGCAAATTTGACATATTTTTATGTAAATTGCAAGACCGCTAGGGAGATAGGAGACCACAAGTAAGTGTATTAAAATACTTTGTTTTCTTATTAATCCAAATAAATAATGTGTAAAAATTGAAATTCTGTGTATTATAAAATATTAGGATAATATTAACACTATTTCAAATGTAAAGATCAAGTTACTATATTTCTTACCTTGTTCAATTAATAGAATATTTATCAAACCTAATAACTGCTTGTATAATATTGTGTACAAATGAGAAGTTTAAAGTATTAATAGATAAATAAAACAAATACACATTTACAAATGAAATAAATATTATTAATCTAAAATAAATTATTAATATGATACAAATGAGCTGAAATATGAAAATGAATTGCTCATTTAATTAAAGAGGAGCTTCATAGTGTGCACAACCAGGGAATGCAAAATACCTAAATTGCCATTTAAAAAGATAAAAATATGTAGGAAAATGGAGTCATTGTCGGAAATTCATTTCTTTCAACGACTTTGTGGGGACTTATTACTGTTTTCTATGCAAACTAAATTCTAGTGACTTTCTCTACCTACTATGTCAACTGGCTGGCAGGAACTTAATATTTTTCCTAGCTCAAGAGAGTTACTACTACTTGTTCTATTATTTTGTTTTTTCTTTGTGTGTAAAAAAAAATCTTGTTCTTGTTAAAGTCATAGCGTTTTTTAAAACTGTCAACCTTTAAGTGGAGGAACCTTTCGAAATCCTAAAAGTTTAATGCTTATAATTTTATCGAACATATCTTTTTATACGACTATTAATTTTTTTAATGATCATACTTGTATACATTTACTTTTTAAATAACTTGAAAAGCATGCATCAATTCGAGGAAAATTCTTTACGGATTCAAAAGTAACAGTACAAAATTTCGGGAACGTTTGATTGACATTTAAGGCCCACAATGGATTCATTAAGTATCAGAAAAAAGAAATTCAACCAATCCGCAACAGCTATGCGGGTAAAACTGTATATATGCATGTATAGAAAAATGAAAGCTCAAAGTTGCAGAAAATATTGGTAGAAATTTAAGGTATGTTGAAGATTTATTCATGGATATATAAATAAACGAACAAAGTTTCAGGGAATATTATGAGATATTAAGATATACAGTACATTATTTTGAAGAAAAAGACACCTGAGTTATATTACCGAAATATCTATGAAAATAAAAATGCTAAATTCTAGGAAATATGGAAAGACACTTAATACTACTGAGTGTAAAAAATTACCTGGCTCTGGCGGCACAGTAGGAAATATTTCTAAAAGAGAAAAACAAACAAACATGCGTTATAAAAACAAAGAACTCATATTCCTTCAAAATATGATCAATTATTCTCTTTCATAGTTAATTCACAATTAAAGATAATTTGATTATAAACAATATTCGAAAATTAAACAGTACACGTTTTCAAAATTCAGTAATGATTGCTTAATTGTAAGTATGACATAAAATGAAATCAGCGAGTTTAACTTATTCTTCAAGTCACTTCTTCGTCATAATATACTTCCCAGTCAATGAACTGGTCAATTAAAATCGAAGTCCAGATGTTAAGATGCACACAAAGACATGAAGTTACGTTAATACTAAAGAGCTTAATATTAGCCACAACACCATAATAGTATGTAACCAAAATACTGGTTACATACTTACTCTAATAGCTTAGATATACTAACCATATATTTAAAGTTATTCAGTAATGATGTACCAATACCAGATGGTTGTACATTCTAATAGAATGCTTAGGTATTAAAAAAATAAGAGCGCTGGAGGCTGCTGCATAACCAAAATGCAAAATCGATTTGATTTTAAGGAAGAAAGATTCACTTCTTGACATTCTTTACTGAATTATTCTAGAGATTTTTAAAGAGATAGACAATTCCATCCAAGTCATAAACAAAACTACATATTCTAATATTATTTTTATACATTCTATATTTACATAAATATTTACTATATATTCTATAATTTTATATATTATATGTTCTAAAGCTATCACAACTCTTGGCAATATGTAGTAAAGAATGCTAAAACGCTACAAACATATACCGATATTCTATCATCCGTTATTCTATGGTTGCCCTTAATAAATTTTGAAATTTAATCACATTACTATTCTACATATGAATATACGCAGGGGATTTATAAATTTAGAATGAATTTCAATAAAATATTTTATACAATTTTACGTTTTCTTCTTCATTCCAATCTAATTTTATTGTTTATGAATCCATTTTTAATTTAAAATTTTCTACAGCAATCACCCTTAAGACGCTCATTTTAGAACAATCGAGGCAAGAATATTCAACTATTTTAATTGAATTTATTTAATCATCATTTTCTTTTTGTTTAGTTCTTTCCGGACAATTTTTTTTTGTAAAAAATTAATGCATAGGCATGAAAAAAATTCTTTTAATGAATGTAGCCTAAAAAGATGAAGGTTTAATTAAGCGATTCCTCTCTAGGGGAATTTAATTAAATCTTTTAATTTTCCTATTAAAAAGTTACTACATTCTTCTTATACGTTGTTACTTTTTAATTAATTCTGTTAGCACAGAAGGTCAGAGTATGATTTTTTTTGAAGCAGATAATTTATAGAATATTAGCCTTCTTCCCTATCAAAAATCATTATATATTGTAGTTTTATATACTTTAAACAAATTTCTTTCTTTTTATTCCCATAATAAAGCACTCAGAGAAAAAAGGTATAAACATTAAAATAAATTATTAATTTTGTTTAAAGTATTCACACTGTGCTTGCATTAGAAAATTTGCACAAAATTTAAAATATTTATAATTTTTTTATTAAATAACTTCATCAATGAAATATTTAGAATTTGGTTTAAAAAGTAAATACTGCATTCATTTAATAACATAGAATTTTGAAATAAAATAAAATATTTGATTACCATAGATTTTAGATTATTATAATATGTTGACAAATCAAACAGAACAAATATTAGTAGCTAAAGAAGGGGGGAAAAATAATAAGTAATAAAAAATTTAAAAAATTTAAAATATATTTTTATAATTATTTTAAGTACTAACCTATGGGTTCGGATGTTGTATCTGAAAGAAAAAAAATAAGGAATAATGAAAAGTTAAAAATAAAACAAAATAAATAAATAGAAAAAAAAACAGATGAAGTTAATAATCGAGTATAATTAAAATACAAATCATAAACCCAAATTAAGAAAAAAATATACTCACTATAAATTACTTTCTTTTGCATTTTACTACTAAATAATCATAGTTTAAAATTCGCTATTTTATTTTTCAAATATAATAATGAAAGATGCATTTTGAAAATCATTCTTGAAATTACGGAAAAGAAACTAACAGTTTAGTTAGTAATAGAAGTAATCCACTCTCACATAATTTTTTTAAACAAGAAAGACCCTAAATTTAAATTCGGAGAAGTATCGAATTTCTGTCTTTTTTAATATGATTAAAAATCTTTCCATTTGACAAGTTATATGAAAGTTATCATTCTTAAGATATCTTGGGAAATGCAGAAGAAATGTTGAAATGCCAAAGAAAACAAAATTTAAGTTACAGCCGAGTTTAAAAAAATCTTCATAAACTGTAACAGACTTTAATGCAACTTATTGAATTAAAGTCAGTAAATGAAATAAATTTTAACATAACATCGATTTGAAAAACAGGGCATCATATATAATTAAATTACGCTTAAAATACTTGGAAAAAGCGGAATGTTTCTGTTGTTACACGCAGACGTTTTTAAATTTCGCAAATGAAATATCAGAAGATATAAAGTGAAAGATTCCTATGCGAACTGTTTCTGCTTTAGTATAGTTTATATGTTATTTAAAACGATACCAATAAAATTTTTAAATATAAAAAATATCTAGCAGTATTGCATTTATTTTATAATTGAATATTCAGTCAGTATTTTAAAACTAAAACAAAGAAGAAAAAAACATGTATATTATCCGGAATCCGTAATATTGTTTTCTTGCTAAATTAAATCTCATTCGTGGAGAAAACAGATTTACAGATATTCTTAATGGATATCAAATCCATGAGTTCTGAACTTGGCGACAAACTTGGCAATCAGGGTTGTGACTTGGCTACGAATTTGGCACCATCTCTATTTAAACGATGAGATTGAAGCAATTCAATCTATTCTTTCTTTGGAGTACTAAGCGAACTTTCTAATGTCATTCTAACTGTCATTACTGTTTACTGCTCCTAGTATTGCAAATTTCCCCATTTTTTTTTTTACTTTTTTGTCTAGAGAAAGTATAGTAATCATCAAAAAGGTCGAATGTGAGATTTTGACGAATCTCCATGTTTTAAATCTCTCCGAGTTAAAAGACAACACATCATTTTTGGAAACTGGCCGTTTGTCTGTGACAAAGATAAATCTAAAACGCTTTGATCTATACAAATGGAAATTAAAGTACTGTTTTTTACACCAAATTTGTAGATTTCTATCAGATTTTGAGTAAACTCCGCTCATAGGAAATCTTTCTGTCCGGCCGTTCTAGTATAATTTAACACGATAATTACAAAACAAAGAGAGTTAGGTAAACAAAATTTGGTACAAAGAATTAACATCTATAGTCTAGACATTTATCACATTTTAAGTCAAACACAACAAGGTATTGACCATCTTCAGGTCTGTTCTTTTAGAAACATGTAAAGGTTATAACTCAAAAACGCAATGACTTTAATATGCAAATTTCGCTTGGGAGTTTGTGATTAAAAGCGTAATTTTGCATCAAATATTTGTTTCAATCGATTGGAAAGAACTCACTTAAAACGAAAATTCGATTTTCTGATATTATTAACCGCATGTCAAGGATTAATCGCCAAACAAATCGCCAATATGACACGATAGATTCAGTAAAAATGTCAAATTTAGGTCAAAGGTTAATATTCCGTAACTATTTTACGCCAATACTATGCAAGGCGTTCTCTGGTATAATTGATTTATTAGAGTGCATGCGAGAATGTTTTGGGGAAACCACTTTCGCAAGTTTGTATGCACATCTCGGTTATACTTTTGATGTGTATGGAGGTTGGTTTGTATGCACATACTCGATTTGCTACGTGTGTATGGTGCTTTTTTGTCGTATAAAAACATCACTTTACGTAATCTGGTCGTTTGAACTTCTTTTACCGTTCATCTACTGGATGATTTTTTACAATGATATAATTATGGAGGTAAACACGAATATAGATAGTAACTTACATATACAGTTCTTTTCATCATCTGGACAATCTATGATACCATCGCACCACCTTTGTTTCGGTATGCATTCATGGTTCGTGGGACACAATTTTTCATTATCATCACAGGCTTTACAGGTACATTTACAGCCTTCCTCTACAACTATGCGTTCATCCTAGAGAATGAAAAAGATGCTACTTCTATATTTGAATGATTTCTGAAATTGAATACGTTTAAATGTTTGATTGAAACATCATACCAGTTTATATCATATACATTAAAAGATTGCTTTATTGTGGGTTTTTTTTGATTGACAAATTTCATGACAGATCTAATTCTATTGAATTTGTTATAGATGCAGTTTGTAATATCCATTTTTTCTAGTTGTAGTATTCATTATTTCTAGTTGTAATATTAGCTTTTTATAGTTTTAATTAAATTTTAACTAAGGGTTAAACAAACTTTTGATTTATTAGGTCTTCCATTTCTGAAATATGTATAGTATGAAGACAATTTAAAAATTTAAATAAAAAATTAATTTTAAAATTAAAAGGACCTTTCAAATGGCACCCGATTCAATGAATGCAAAAAGTTTCTATGGAATTACAAATTTCAAAAATTATTTTATTTACCTGTGGTAATCTTAATTTCTATTTCAAATATATAATTTCCTATTGCCTCTTAAAATAAATGAAGGAAATTGATGCATTTGATTTTAAATGGTGTTCGGAAAGGTATTATTCAATTGAAGATATATTTTTTTAAAGGAATTATAACATCCTCCCACTTGATTGTAATTAAAATCGAAACTAAATAAAATTTGCAAACAAAGTACGAAAAGAAGATATAATCCTGCTCATGATTTTTAATCTAAAAACACAATTTATGATTGAGATTTATCCTTCACATATGACATTTGCATCTACTTTATAGTATATATCTGTACAGAAATATGCAGAGAGTGAAGAAGTGTAAGTACATGTATCTGTATGGAAGAAAGATATTACCATTTCCTTTAAACAAGAACAGAAATATATACAATACGAGGAAGTACAGATATGAAGTATAACTGTATGAAAAAAGGAATTATGGTTAATTATCCCTTTTTATACATCGTAATCGAATAATTCAGTCTATGATTAATCCTGTTCATGCATCTTAATCAAATAATTTAGTCTGTATTATTGTAATAATAATCCTGTTTATGAGTCTTAATAGAATAATTCAATGTATAATTAATTAATCTTGTTTATGAGTCTTAATAGAATAATTCGATTTATAAGTAAATATAAATCTTAATTTGATTAATTCAATTTATCTTTAGAATTTATCATATATCCATGATATTTGTATCTTCTACAAATTTTCGTTGCTAATGTAAATTTAGAATAAGTATTTCAAAATTATAAGCCATGATAGCTGAGAAAATTTAATTAAATATTTTCTGATAATGCTTTCGATGTCTGGAAATTACATATATCTTGTCATTTTCCATCAAATTTATTAAAAAATGGCTGCATAAAACTATTAATTGATAATGTTGAACACCTGATTACAACAATTTTATTAGTTTTCTGAAAAATCTTCAAACAAATCGTATTCCTATTTGCAAGTATATATTTAAATATTAGTTTTTTGAAAAAATATCCTCACTTTCCAAGAAAGAAATTCAAGAAAATAATATAAAAGATAATGGAAAGTTTTTTTTACATTATGCTAGTTTCATACAAACCGATTTATCTAAAATGCCATATGGTTTTACTAATTATAACCTACTCAAATCCATTATATCATAAAAAAATAAAGGAACTAAATTTTCAAAAACATATTAATGTCAAGAAGCTAAGAAATCTCAGTATTTTCTTCTTAAGAAACAGGCAAGTAGTTATTCATTCTTTCATCTTCGTTAAAAATAAATAAAGTGATAAATTACCTCTGGGCAAGGAGGACATTCTTTCTCCCTGCATACAGAATGACCCCCAAGGCCACAGTCACATTGTCTGCAGGACTCATCTTCCACTCTGTCACTCACCTGGAAATAAAGTTTTGTCCCAAATATAACAAATAAGTAATGAGTGCAACACTGGTTGAATATTTCATTTTCCTAGAGCAGATAGTTGGTAATTTTCTGTCTACGCTAACAAATAACGAGAAATCCTACATATAAATAAAGATTTAACGTTGAAGGGAGATATATTTTCATATATTCTAATTACAAAGAATATTTAAATGAACTTTGTTTATTTTAACGTATTAATACATTAAAAAAGTGTCCCAAAAGGTGTTGAATAAAAAAAATTATTTTAATACGGACGAGTAAATGCTGATAGTCTCCATTAGATTAGTTATCTACTTTATATAATGATACAAATCTAATATTATTTCCCTGGGTGTGTTTAGCATCATATCAAAGAAAAGACATTCGACATATATTTTTATCATCATCATATTTGGTTAGACAGCCCAGGGTGAACCATTGTATTCCTCTGAATTCTGTTCCATCGCATTCTACTTTTGACACTTGTATGCCAGTTTCTATCCTGGATAGCCGGGAATTTTGTCTCCACTGACTCATCCATCTCATTTTGTGTCTACCCCTTTTCCTACTTGCTAGAGGTTTACGTAAAAGAATTTTTTTTAAATATAGAATTGTCATCCATTCTAAATATATGAGCCTCCCAGTTCATCCGATTTATTTTTATGAACTTTATAATATCTGGTTCTCAATAGATTTTATATATCTCAAAGTTATATCTTATTCTCCAAACATTGTTGATTTTTATCCCACCAAGTATGGCTCGCAGAATTTTTCTTTCGAAAACTGCTATTTTATTTTCTCCAGCTTTGATCAGGGTCTCGGTCTCTGAGCCATAGGTAAGTATTGGTCTAATTAAGGTTTTATATAGTAAAAATTTTGTATTTCTTGATAGCAGTGAGGATTTAAAAAATCATTTTAGTCCGTAAAAGGCTTTATTTGCATTCATTAGACGACCTTGAATCTCCTTGACCATGCTATTGTCACCAGTAACTATAGAATCAAGATAAGTAAACCTTTGGACAACCTAAAATCTGTGAGAAACAATTTCTAGATGGGATCCATGGGAGGTTCCATTACTTGGTACAAGCATATATTTGGTCTTTTTCGCAGTTATGATAAGTCCCATGCTATTAGCAGCATGCTCTAAAGAAAGAAAAGGATCTTTTAATGCGGAAACAGTTCTTGAAAAGATGTCAATATCGTCCGCATAGGCCAAAATTTATGCTGACTTTGCGAATATATTGCCTCTGATGTTAATTCCTGAATACATATATTTTTAACGGATACCAAATCAATGACATTCATTCTAGGTGGAAAAGAAACGGAAGTTCTCATATATATTAGACTTATGGCAATATCCCTTTTAGATGCCAAGATTCAAAAAATCTTTTTAGAATTTCTATATCCTGTCAGAAAACTTATGTAAAGGTGAGAAACAGCTACAAAGAATCAGCCGGGTAAATTCTTTTTTTTTTGTCGTTTTTATCATTCCGAGATCACTAATTGAAATACATAATTCTCCCCAGCTGCTTTCAGAGCTCTTTTGTGCTGTTGCTATTGTTGAAAAATGATTTGCTGCGTGTTATTGATTTCTGCAATTACTATCTTTGTTTATGTTTTGGCCGCGTTGTGTCAGGTTTTTTTTTGTATTTTCTTGTGGAATAGAAAGTCATTATCCATTATCAAGCATATTAGACACCATTTATCGCAAATCTGCCAGACGATTTCAGTAAAAATAGCGAATTTTTAAAATTTTTCAATCAAGATGAAGAATGCTAGTGAATGGATGGTCTAAACAAGATCTTCTTGAGAGAAATGCTCTATTGTGTGATGATCTGAAAAAGTTTAAAGTGATGGAGTTAATTGATTGTCTCATGTTGGTCTTGTGGCTTATCTTTGCTATGCTGTTGTAACCTGGGTATTGGTTGGAGCTGTTTTGAGACATTGACGTTTGGAAGAAATAAGATTCTATATGCAGATAGAGCCTAAGTATTTAATATTTTCTTCCAAGTAACTATATTGCACCTCAGGCCTCAACTTATCAGAAATTCCTTTTTGATATGAACATGTCAATTCAATTGGTATGCATTTTAATTTGAAAGCGATTCGTTAACCTTTGTGTAAATATTTATTAAATTAATAATAAAGTCTTCTTTCTTCCCAAAATGTTCTTTCTGGCATATAAAATCTCTTTCGGAAATAACATGTATTTTTCATTTCTGAAAAAGTTCAATGCACCGAGGATGAAATGGAACTATAAAGATTCGTAAAAAGTGATTCGCAATGTCTGAAAATTTGTGAACTCCTGAATTAGAGAAATTACATTTAGAAGACTTAGTTAATAAACGTAATTAGCTTAAAAATAACAATAATAAAAAAAGAAAGCTTTCTCACTTTAAATATCTTGCCATCATGGACGCATGGACAATCAACTGGATCAACACACTTTTCGCCATTGCAAAGCATACCTTGAGGACATTTTTCTGGACAATTTTGTGCTAGAATAGGCCAATCCTCCAACTCAGGACACAAATGTAGTTCCTCAGTGGGTGAAATAGTAGTAGCTGTTAAAAGAATTCGAGGCAATAAACGAAATAGTCCGTTTATTAAAAATGTAATTGCCATCTAATACTGTAAAAAAAACAGTTAGTTCTTGGAATTGAATTTTTTTCCAAAACTGTAAACTAAAATAAATGCGTGCATAAGATATTTTTGTGAATCTCTACTATTGTTTCCTTGACATGTTAATCTTATTGTAGGAAAGAGAGATTTACAGATTTTCTTTATGAATGTCAAGTCTATGACTCCCGCTCTTGGCGACAAATCTGGCGACTATTTGAGATCAATAGTGAAGATTTTGAAAAATGAAAGAGTAGTGGCTCTATCTCTGATAGGATTCAAAATCTGGGGATTATTTTGGAGAATTTTGAGAGAATCAGAAGTATTCGAGGTTCTCAAACGAGTGTTTCTGGAGTGTTGTTCTCAATGCGAGCTAGTAAGCTACAGACATTGAGCGCTATCGATAGTACTGTTACTGTTATTTAATTAATGATTTTATTTCTACTCATGTTTTAATTTCTATGAGATATTCCTTTTCTATAAATCTTGGTTGGTTTTTTATTACCAGTTCTTCGAATTTTCCTGAATGATTATGGAACATAGCATGGTTTTCGATTATCCAACTTATTGAACCATGTTTTTCCATGTACCCAAAGACAATTTTTGTAGTAATATATATTGTGTAATAGAATGTAATATAAGAGCTCAACATTTAATAATTATATTTTTTGGTGGTTAAATATTCTCTCGTTATTTTCTCTCTCAAAATTGCCTCAGTAAAAATTAATTAACCACTGAAATGCAAAGCCAATTCGTATATAATTCACGCATTCAAAATAATTGTATAAATTGATATAGTTAAAAGTGGGTCTTTAAAAATGTTTTTATTTTATTTTCTTATGAGGCGATTCTGTTAGTTCTTTTAAAAAGATGCTAGGAAAGTTAGCGACGAATCTACCACATTACCATACAACACTTCGATAGGTGCATTTTTAAAGTACTTATTTCCCGATTTGGAATTTACAGTGGACAAGTATTTTGCCTTTTTAACTTTCTCTAGAATCGAAATTCATTTATTCTATTGTTAGATAGTGCCGAGAGAAATGTAAATTTTGTCCTAATAGATTCGTACTTTCGTAAACAATTGTTTCTTAACACGTTTCTTTTTTTTTTCAAGAACACTTTTCTGCCGTGCTTCCACTTTGGGACATTCAGAAGAATATTAAACAGTTGAGAATTGCACTACTTTTGAAAAAAAATTTGTTCTACAGAAACTCCAAAAAAGAATTGCGAGTGGTTAGGAGTTTTGAAATTAGATACTGACAATTTTAAGTTTGCATACTCAAATCCACTTCATGTACGAGTATTTTTGTTATGCTTTTAGACAATATATATGAAAAATGAAATCCATTTGTAAAAAAACATTATTCGTTGAAAGAAAATATGTAATCTGATTCTTCATGATATTTTTGGATGTGTTTGAAAATAAAAGATCTGCGAGCGTTGCAAATAAACAACGCATTGAAATGCTAAAAACAATATAACAACTGAAACATTATATAATCTTACTTTTTTTTTTATGGAAATCTTATCTAACAGATTTATTATTTTCCAGTAAATTTAGATTTCTTTCTTAAAAAAATACATTATCTTAAAGAAAAAAATTCTGATAATTGATGAATTGTTTTTAAATTTCTGATATTTCATTAGAAGACTATCGAAATCAAAGTAACTAAAGGAAAAGAGAGACGTTATATAAATTTTCCAACAATGTGCAGCAGCATAGAAAAAAATGGAGACTATACTTGATGCTTATCCCACGGTAAGAAATAGCATAAAACTTTTCGATAGTTTTTTTTTTATGAAACTGCGTTATTCCTAATAGGTATTTTTGTTTAAAATTGAAGTTTGCAATCATTTTTTTTTGAATAATTTACTTGTTTCTGTTAATACATAACGAGGCAGGGAATACTCGGCGAGGCCTTACGAGGCCTTACATCCACAACGAAGCAATTGTTACAAATGACAGTTGTTACATTGTTACAAGTTGTTACGACGAAGCAATTTTCTCTCAGTAGTTGTTACAAGTGACAAAAATTGATTCTACCAGTTTGAACCTTTGAAAAGTAAATTTTTTATTGGAAACCCACAGATTCAGTTCCACCAAAATATTCGACCGGTATCGGCAAGATAAATTCTTTTTTGCTTGACTGGTGGACTTGGTAATTATCTGTCAGAATCTAACCAATAGTGTCGTTTCCGTAGTGGGTATATTTAACGCTTATACTATTATCCATGGAATCGCTGGGCTCTGATATCCGTGCATTTACCGACAATTCACAAGAAATGATTTTAAATCAATACGTACATATTCTTATTACAATGAAAATGACATATTGAATGATACAAAGCAATTAAGGATAATATTTTAAGAAGAGTTGTTTATTTTGTAAGTAAAAATTTAACTTCACCTTAATTAAAGGAATCAATATTTCTGTGATACTGATAAGTTCTGAATTATTTTAAATCTGGCATAATTTTTATTTTCATTCAGTTAATAAATAATAGTTTCATATTTATTTATTAAGAGTTAATATCCATTTTTTTTTTATTTTTGATACTCATTTGTGAAATTTGGTTCATATATAAGTAGCTTGGAAAATTACAACTGTAATTGCACACCGATGTTGTGACAAATGAAAAATGTTGTTCAGATTCAAATTTAATATCAATTTTAAGGTTTTATTTAATAACTGCTAGCAGGTACGAGCAAACCTGCTTTGGTTTATATTTTCGGTTTCTGCACTAAATAGTGTTGCTTAACGAATAGTGTGGAGTGTAAAAGAATCGCAGAAAGAAAATTTCTGTTTGTTTGATCAAAGAACTCATATTTTGGTAAAGAACATCACACAAAGCAAATTAATAAAAGAGATACTTTTAGTTATGTAAAACTGCATCTGCATTTACAAGAAATAGATGGGCCGTAATGGGGAAGCAAAGAGAAGCATTAAACTCGATTGACGAACATAAATAGCAATCGATATGTTTCATCTTCTGTGCATCTGTAAATGAGTCTGACTTTTACATATTTCTACGGAAAAAATCCAAAATACATTTGATGGGTGTACAATGAAAAGACCATCAGGCGCAGTCAAGATAAAGTTTTAATTTGTACGAAAATACATTAGCAAAATATAGCTCCAGAGTAAGGAAAGAAATTGCAGTAAACAACAGCACATAAATAGCAAATAAGTAAGCATAAAAGCACATAATTAATACTCCAAATATAATCAAAATCAATACTGAGAGAAAACTTACAGAAAATCAATACTCCAAAAAGAGATTTCGTTCTACTACTCACATCTCTCAACTCGACAATTACTTCTGTATTCTATTCTTAGATTTTTATACAGTACCGGTGCGTACCTCTGTAACAGAATATCGAATGTTCCAAAACGAATGTCGGAATTTAAGTTTTAATGGAGCTATTGCCATGATTCTCGAAAGCTCAGATCATCCGTTGTAGTCGTGGTATTTGTCAAATGATCGCCAAGTTTATCGGAAATACCAAGGTTCATTTACACGAAATTCGTTAAACATTCGTTAGAACTATGCATAGTACTCTCTTTCTTACCATGAAACTAACAGCACAGGTAAGCAAAAATACAAATTCAAAGCAATATATAATCTTTTTGCACATTACATAATTGAATTGAGTTTTGTTATCTCAATTTCAGCTTATGCTTTTCTGGCATAAAAAACCCCCGGGGGAAGCTGTCTCCACAAAACATATTCACATCCTCTCTAGTAACTTGTCATGCCAGAGAACACCTTATATGACATTGGCTTACAATAGTTACGAAATATTTTTAGCATGAATTTAGCATTTTCACTGAATTTGTCGTGTGATCTTTGGCGAATTTTCTGGCGATTAATCCTTAATAATATAGGGAAAATGAATTTGTCTTTTTGATTAGTTTTCCTAAGCAGTTGAAACAGAAATTTGGCACGAAACTGCAAATCTCATATAAAATTTGATATATTTAAGTCAATGCGTCTTTGAATTATCATGTTTACATGTTTCTATAAATACAGACCAACAGACAGTCAATCTGTAGTTATATTTGGTTCAAAATTTGAAAGTTGTCTACATCATAGATGTAAAATCTATGCACCAAAATTTATCTACCTAGCTCTCTTCATTTTGTAAAAATAGTGTTAGCTTATATTGGAACAGCCGGACAGAAGGACTTGTGAACAGATTTTACTCAAAATCTGATAAAAATCTGTACATTTGATGTAAGGACCGTATACAAAATTTAATCATCTAGCTCAAAACGTTTTTGAGTCATCTTTGCCACAGACAGATAGATAGACGGACATTTTCTAAAAAAAAAATGTATATTTTGAACTCAGGAAGTTCTGAAACATGCACATTCGTCAAAATCTCGAGTGCGAATTATTTGATGATTTTTTTCTATACTATGTATATGAGAAAGTAAAAATGATATTTTAGGGTTTAAAAGCAATTCTGTGCCATTGACTATGATCATAATCCAAGCAAGCAAAACTTATACGTTATTATTACATATAAAAAGCTGTCACAAGAAATTATATAATTTTTAGTTTATTTTTAATTCTGCTGAAGGAGTCAACGCAATTCTTGTAAAAATCTATAGTAAATCAATTAACTACTCTATGAGTAAAACAATGGTAAAAAGAAAATGAGTTTAGTATCACCACGGATTAGATTCATTAATCCGCTAAGTTCTCACTGAATGTTGATCGATTAATTTCATAATATTAATTTATCTTTGATGAAATAAAAACAATTGGTTTCATATTAAATGGAGTATTACTTTATGTATTGTTGAGAGGGAAAAAGTTTTTTTCGTCTTATTATAAATTCATTGAAAGAAAACTAATAGGAGTTGTTTCTAGCAAGTTCGTGACTCGGCTTAATAACAGCTAATCGATGAATAAAAGTTTCTTCTCAGTTCAAACATTAAAAGTTTTTGAATGAGAATTTCGGATTTCGTTGCAGAAGTAGGAGGATGTTAATGCTTTCTTTTAGAAGAAAATTCTTCTTTTTCATTATCGATTCTAACCATTTCTAAACTTATGAGAGCGAAAAAAAAGAAGACATGTTTTTATTAGCTTTCTTTCTGTGTAAGGTTTTCAAAGTTTACGAGAATTAGTTTATACTGAGTTTGGATTTTTATTCTAAAAGTAATTATATCGATAATCCAGGAAGAATAACAAAAAAAAAATTGTTGTTTACATTGCATATAATTAGAAAAGCAGTATCGAAGCGAAGGTTTAAAGAAAAGTAATAAATTGTAAATTTAACGTATCGACAAGCAGTCCTCTCCTTGGTAGACTATATTCCAAATTTGATACATATTTGCATATAAGATTGAAAATTTATATATCAGATTCTATCCTTTTAACTCTTTAACTTTTGTAGCTATCATGTTCCCTTGTATGCGGGCAACTAGATTTCTTGTGAGTGGATTTCGTTAAAAATTTGATAAAAAAAGCCCCTGCAAATTTAATGGACTGGCCATATATCTAACTTCAACCGTCTAGTTCAAAGTATATGGGAGTCATCGTGTTCACAGGGAGTCATAATTCCGGAAGTGCGTTATTTGGCCTTAGGAAGGTTTCAAATCTGTAGGTTAATCTAAATATCGAATTCAAATTTTTTTTGACGATTATAATATATTCTCACCGTATATGAGAAAGTAAAAACAGGCAGTTAAAATTAAATGCTTGGTAAACTATAAAAATTCATTAGGAATGGACAAATTTATATGAAATCTTTTATTTGATTTAAAATAATAATTTATGACTACCAGCAGTCATTGTTTTTGATTATCATGTAAATCAAAACTGTAATCTTACTTATAATATTATAATCTTGCGTATATATCAAAATGAATAAGAAAAAGTTTTAATTAATTTATTAAAATTAATAACCATTCAAACTAGACAGATTTAAAGAGAGCAATAATTTAATTTCCATTCTAAAAATCCCTTTTTTCTCCACATATTTTGCATGTATTTATACAATCAATTCGAATTGCTCTATAACATGGAAAAATATATATAAAAACATTTAGAATTTTATTTCTTTCTGTCCGCGAATTTAAACTGATAAGGAAGTATTGATACTTACATTTTTGACGATATAGTTAAATTTTTCAAATATAATGCAGATATTGGTTTGAAATTTCCATCACCTGTTTCCTTTCGTGTCACATGTATTTAAAGGGAGTTCCAAAAATTTCGCATAAGTTAGAAAAAGTAATTAATTTCAGATCTAGTAAACCATCTAAATGTTCGACAACATTCTTTATAATACCTAAAATTTTTTGATTCAAAATTTTCCTCTCTAATTTATAGCATTATCTTTATTATTTTAGCTTTTCCGCTCTTATTCTGTCCGATAACCGAGAAAAATCATAGAAACCTGTTTTGGATAGCCAAAGCAATAAAATTGCTATAATATATATTTTTCTTTTCATTTCCCCTCATTCAAAAGAGTGGAAAAAAAAAAGGATAAAATTGCTAGATATTTCCTCATATTTTGAAATTTTTCATGGTAATTCGTCTGATTAATACTTTTTTCTTGCATCTCTGACAATTTCTGTATTATATATGATTCTTAATTAATCTCAAGCTCAATTCGCTTGGCGAGCGTCATCTAGTGTTAGCCTCGCAAAACTAATCCATCAACCCTATACCTGTTCATTATTATGGCAAATAAAAACATCCTAAACTCGACAATATCCATTTCAATAAAGTAGGATTATATATCTTCATAAATAAAAAAAATCAATAAAGTGTTTAATTTCAATGAAATTAACTATGTATGATTTAATGCTATATACCACATTATAGATACTAATTTTATAGATTGAAAAATACATGAAAATAATTATTGTTAAAAGACTTTTATAATCAAGGTTTTTTTTCTAATGAGAGATTTCAATCTGCTAATATTTCTTTTTTTTATCAAAGGGTCATCTTATCTTATCTTAAGATCAACTAAATTAGATCATATAATGATAACTCTCTCAAAGAAAATATCAAGCTGACATTTACCTTTATTTTCCTTTTTTATAATAATTTTATTTTCATATGAGATATTTAATGTTAATTTTAATCACTAATCATATTTGAGTAGAGATTTATTTCAGTCGTTTTGAGCATGTTCCTTAAACAATATACATAATAGCACTTTTATTGATTCAAATTGCTGAATTTTCTATTCAAAACAAGTCTCTAAGTGTCAAGTACTATTCAAAACAAGTCTCTACAAGTCAGCTAGATTCAAAGTTTTCCTTTAATAGTTTATCTTAAACGTAAAAAAAACCATGTTAAAATCTTCACGCTCCCTCTCTTCCCTTATCAAGTAATTAATTCGGTGCAATGTTAGAGGCCGGTTTCGGATAGTCAATTCATCAAATTATAATAATAAATTGGCTGTTTTGTATTTTTACATGACTCTGAATTAATTTTGTATGGATGACGCGGAATATACAATGACAGGTATAGTTTTAGTTAGCGTTATAATAGAATGGATGTTTGTAACTAATAATAGTTTTCAAGATAATGTAAAATTAAAATTCAACGAAGAACCTCGATAATTATCAAATTTAGATATTGTATATCAAAAGTGTCATAAATAGAGAACAGTACGTACAGAATAAAACAGTTTCTTTTTGAAAACACAAAGTTCGTATTGATAATTTTCAGAATTTTATTATTATTCAGAAATTTGAAAACCCGCCATGCAGATTTGAAGAAAACGACATTCAGTGTTGAATTAAATGCTGAGATAAAATAGGTAGGTACCAGTAACTTTCGCATTTAGAGGTTTTTGTTACATTATATGAAACCACATCTCACCTTCTAGTGCAGGACAGCCTTTCAGATCCAGTCTAAGGCTAGGCCACCGATGCCAAGTTTCAGGTACAATTTTAACATACTTCACCATCATTGGCGTTTTGAAATAACGTGTGACAACAGTTGTCTGATCTCTGTTTCCTTCTATAATCTGAAAGAGGATGGATGGAAATCAGTCTAATAAAATATTACAAGATATTCTAACTGCCTTTGAAGACCAGTTATTTTATCATAATATAAGTATAGCCATATTAATTACTCTTGCTGAATAATATCTTGTCATAACATGAAAGTCTATTTTCAATTATTATCTTAATAAAATCCAAAGCCATTGTGGTTATATAAAGTTGTTGGTTACGTTTACTCCATGTTATTATTCTATGTTTATGACGTTCGCTTTATAGTATGAGGTATTTAACACACATTATAATACAAGCAGAAAAAATAAAGTGAAATATTCACAAGAGAAAAAATAACATCAAATTTTGTCCATCATTACTTTCTTTTGCCCGAGAACCGTGATTCATAGGCACTGAAATTTCTTCCAGGGAACAATACTTGAATCTTATTTTCCACATTTTTTTTCACTATGGTCTGTTTCTAGGATAATGACCATTTGCATTTGGAGAGCAATATTTTCCTGTCGTATCTTAGTAAATAGGTTCTTTATACACCATCACGGCCAGGAATCAATTTCAGGACTAGGGCTCGCTTCCACATCTGTCGAAAATGTCGCTCCTTTGAAAAGAGATAATGTCATCTTCTCGTGTTTTGGATTATTTATTCGTGTTTTGTAACTCAAAGTATTTTCAAAAATTAAACAGATATTCTTTAGACAATCGATGCCCCACGATCTAATTAAAAGATAATCAATTTTTTTCTCTTTATTTTATACTAACCACTTTTGGCGAGCAGTTGGTTTAAATATTTTAAGTCGGATTGTTTTAAGGATTTCCACAGCAAAGTATTTTTAAAGCTGAAATATAGCTAAAAATGGAATTCGTAGCATTTTAGAAGCCTTACGCCATTCTATTAATTATGTTAAAGAAGGATAAATTATTATCTCTAGTTTTATGTCATATCACTCAAAGTTAGAGCTTTAATTTCGAATGGTTATCAACAATTTCTGAAATTAAATTTTATTTGAAGGTAAAATAAAACTATAAAAATTTATTAATATGTCTTAAACAGAAATGCATTTAATATTAAATGTAGAAAATAATCTATATCTTCTCATTTCCATTAATATTAATGAAAAAAATACCTTCACTCTTTATAGCAACAAACGAAAAGATTTGAATTTTATGTCAACAATGAAATACATTATTGTAAGTTAAAATTAAAAATATTCTTAAAGAAATTATAAATGTTCATTAAAATATTTTTTAAAAATTATTATAAAGTTTATTAAAATATTTTTTTAAAAATTATTATAAAGTTTATTAAATTATTTTTAAAAATTACTAAGAAGTTTATTAAAGTGATTTTAAAATAATTATTAAACAAAAACTTCTATACTTTGAAAATTAATATCATTAAAAATATGAACTTATAAATGGTATGATGATGTAAACATCTTTTTTCTTTGAGTTGTAATAGTTTGGAAGTTATGATTGAAAAATGGCCAAATTTTATTTAATTTTAATTAATTAAAATTTCAGGAAAGAATCGCTCTGATGTTTATATTCTTACCCATCAGAATATATATGTGCCATAGTATATTTATATAGCCCTGGATCATTGAGCGCCGAGATACACAGACACACGTATTCATCTTTATTATTAGTTAACCTGTATGAATTTTACTTTCCTATGCATTTTATTTTGGTTTCTAATAATGTATGTAATAAAACATATTATTTTCTCTATTCCTGCAGCAACATTTGTGTAACTAAGCTTGAAAATAAATACATTGATAAAAAGATCAGCTAATAAGAAAAGAAGTAGGAAAAATTAATATCCTTCACTATTAAATCTTCATTTCTATTTCGTGCTTATACAGCTGAAAGGCGAGACTTTTTTTGCGAGTAACATAAAACGGATAATAAGTCCTTTTGTTAAACTTTCCATTCTATCGCTTTTTTACAAGAAAGAACTAAATCGAAATTGATTCTTTGTTATTTAGAAGGTCATTTCAACCTCTTTAGAATAAAAAGTAATGATAATTTTTTTATATGCTAAGAGAAAAAAAAAAGATAATAGATAACTCATTATTATGCAAGTACCCCGCAGAATGAAATTAAAGCAACCGAATAACAAAAGATCAGCAAATTAAGAAAGAACGAGACAGAAATTAATGATCTTTTTGTGAAAAGAAAAGATCATTAAAAGTAGGAAAGCCATTTTATGGTCTGACTACTGAATTTTTATTTCACAGTTTAAAAAATGATATTTTTGGTATCTCAAGTACTTTCATTTTCTTCATCATAAATTTGACACTTTAATTATAATACTGTTGCTAAATTCGTATTAAAATGATTGATTTGGCGTTAGATAAGCAGTTTGGAAGTATTATCGTTTGCGGGAAGTTCTACATCCATTTTTGGGAGTTCCTGTTCTTTGCGCTATATCTCATTTTAATCAATCAAGAATCCCTTATTTTGGAATTCAAGATCACGAGATTTAAACGAACAGTTTTTACATAAATGGGTATCAAATGGTTAAAATAACTTTGCTGGTGTTCCTCTTTTAATAGTTCTGACAATTTCATTTAAAGAAATACAAAAAACCGGAGGCCGTACTAAGCAGATAATTAGACATGAAAAAAGTATATATATAATGCTTTGCAATGTAATTGAATTTATGATCATAGAAATATATTATAAGTATCTTATCAAGATTTAGATCTGCTTATGTTAGAACCTATGTTGCCTGTTTATTTAGAAAATCAAAGCTATGCATTATGGATAAGATAGAGAAGTTAAAAAATATGTGCGTGTTGTTTGCTACAACAGTTTTGCTATCTGTTTGTACTAGAACATCAGAGCTGTTTTTTATGGATAATTATCGGAAGTTAATAATTTTATGCTAGACTTTATTTGTTTATGTAAAACATCAAGGCTACTCATTATGGATTAGCTTGATAACTTAATATATAGGCGTGTTTTCTATGCCAGGACATTTTTGCTATCTGTTTATATTAGAGCATCAGAGCTGTTCTTCGTGGACTTCCTATTATGGATAAGCTATATAAGTTAACAGACATGTGTGCGTTTTATGCTAGGACTTTTTTTTGCTATCTATTTGCGCTAGAATAACAAAAATGTTCTTTGTGGATAAGATCCAGAAGTTAATAGTTAAATTACATAACATCATAACATGAAGCCAGTTAATTATAGATAAGCTGGAGGATTTAAAAGATGTGTGCATATTTTATACAAGCACATGTTATGCTATATTTTTATAATAGATGTTATGTAATTTTTTTATATTAGAATTTTGTGTTATTTTTTGAACCAAAACGTCAAACTGTTCCTTGATAAACTTGAGAAGTTAATAGATGTGTGCATATTTTGTGCTGGATACTTATTCTAACATTTAAGCTGCCCATTAGGAATATAAGTTCGAGAAATATCTGTATTGCTTTAATTCATGTTTGTATTGTACATAACATATTAATGTAGCATTTTATAGTACGTATAGTTACGCAACAAATAAATAGTTTGATAAGAAGTGTATGTGACAAAAAAAAGGTCTTAAGCTAATAATGTTAATTTTAGAAGGCTTTACTTCAACTTATATATATATATGAGAGATACATTTTTGTATTCTTGTATATAAAGTATAAGATATTGTAATCTTAAAAAAATGCCAGAATCGAGATTTCGACGAATTTTCTGTTTCTGAAAACCTTAATACGAAAAACACATTCTTATAATTATGTATTTGACGTTCTACCAGAAAACGCAATAACTCAAAAATATTCCAAGCTAGAGAGAGGAAATTCCATATGGGGTCTTTATACCAAGTTCGTCGATTTCAATCAAATCTTGAAGAAAACCATTCTCAGGATGTCTATCTATCTAGTTATCCGAATATAAGTTAACAAAATAACTTCAAAATTTAAAGAGCTATTCAGATAAAATTTGGTGCACAGATTTTGCAACTAAATATGGATTCGAATTAAATTTTGATCTACATCCGTCAAGACAATATGTCGTCTGTATTTTCGCAAGTAATTAAACATGAAATTCAAAATCGCAGCGATTTAAATAAAGGAAATTTGGTAGATGGTATTTTTACAAAAATTGTATGTTCGTGTCAAATTTCGATTTCAAACGGCCTTGAAAAGGGCATACAAAATGTATTCAGCTTTCTTTACTAGATTAAGTAGCATAAAAATTTCATATACTGATTTTAGTCTCGGGTTTGCAGATATAAGATGAATGAAAATAAAGTCTGATGGTGTAATGCAGTTTTCTTAGTTTTTAAAAAAATAGGTTTTAGATTAGTTCGTGTAACATCTCATTTATAAGTCACATGAGAGTTATTTCGGAAACCACTTCAAAATTTTGAATCGTAGTCCTATAACAAGGAAGAAATCTGTGCGAACACTCTGTCCAAACGTTTGCACCACATCAACGTGATGCTAAAATACTAAAATTACTTGCATCAGATTTAAAAGAAAATGGCAAAACTAGCAAGCCTCGAATCTGACGGCTAAAAATTAGAGATTAAAATTATAAATAGCAAGGAAAATTTTTTACCTTTACTTCGTTCGGTTATGAAACAAGAAGTTACGGCAACTATACCTTAAGTTGACTTATAGTTTAGATAAAAAAAGAAGTAATGTTAAAAGTTTTTTTGTTGTTTATAAGGTCCCTAAAATTTGTTTCATTAAGGATTAAGAAACTCACATTCTTTTATCCGATGCAAAAATATTAATTATAACGAATAATTGAATAAAAGTAACCAAACGTATAATTGAATAAAAGTAACCAAATAACTAATAATAAGCAAAATGAAAAAAATTCTAAAAATGAAATTCATAAATTTACTAGTGAAAATAAAAGATTAAAATTAAGAAATTATTTTATCCTCAGACATCCTGAATTTTAATTTTCAGTGAATAAGGTATTTTTGCTGACCCATGCAGTTCTCTTGCCTTATTACCAGCTCAACATTTTTATCATTATTAGGTTGAAATATTTCTCTTGAGTTGAATTTATCAATAATTTTAATTTCTATTAATAAGTAGTTATAATATAGTACAAGATATGAAATATCCATTATTTTTTGGAATATCTATTTCTTATGTACATCTACGCTATTTTACGTTAACGAATAAGAAAATGAGAATTTTCGCTGTAAAACAACTATTTTTAGAAAGGTAATTTAATCAAATGGGATTTATTCCTTTCGGGAATAGAAAAAGTTACTTTAATTTAAAAAGTTGGGTAGAAACGTTCCGAGTCCAACTTGTGTAAAATTACAATGACATTTTAGGTAACAAGTAGAAACAGGAATAAAATTCTGGCGAATAAAGAGCATTATTGATTTTTTTTAACAAGGAAAGAAAGAATATTTATTTCATTTGTTAAATAATAATAATTTTCAAAAACACGTTTCATTTTCAAGCTAGTTCTGGAAATACTGAAAAGCCTTTTAAACTCTAGAATGCATGACTTTATATTTTTTTAAATAAATATTATAAAATATATTTATATCTTTATATTTTTTTCTGCATATGATTTAGGAAACTTATTAAAATTTTTAAAATTATTTTTCGTAAAATTTAAAAGAAAAAATTAAAATGTGCAAAATATCTATATTCTTAATTTAAGAATACCTCAGAGGTGAATTACAGAGAATTTAAGAACAATGGTCACAAAGTTACAGTGTGAATACCTTCCAAATAATCGTATAAAAATTCCGCAATAAAAATACCAAACCCCTTTTACCACTACATCTTTTACAATGCAAGAAAAATATTTTTTCATAGCATTTTTAGTGGTAGAATTATTTATACTTTTATTTTTCCAATTTAGTTCTATTACTGCTTTTGAAATATAAAGGTCTTTTCTACAAATGCTTTTCAAAAAATAAATGATCCAAAGCCTCGTTATTGCTTTTGAGAAGTAAAAACGAGTAGCTGAATGGCTACACGATGCACCGTAGGATTGTATGTATGGAAAAGAATGAATTCTCATATTTAAAAAAAAATTGTTAGCTTGCTTTTATAAAAGTAATTTGAATTAAAATATTAAATTAACTCTAAAATTCCCAAGGGTAAACGAATCCTTTGAAATGCTAAGATGCATGGTGTATGACAGTAATAGCACGGATAAAATTTAAAAGTGAATGAATATTCTGTTGTTGATGAAGCAATTCTTTAAGGTATGCAATCAAGTTGGGAATTTTTGGAAAAATATTATAAAATGCTAAAATTTTGGGGATTGTGTATGAAGAAATAGATTAAAATACCACCTATGAAATAAAAATATGCAGATTAAAAGAAAAAAGTGTGTGTGAAGATTATAAGAAATTCAGTTTTTTTTTAGCTAAAAAGTAGTAAACATGAAGAACAAATCTTTTAACTTAAAACTTTATCAAAGGATGTATTCAAACTTTTTCAGATGGTTTAAGAAATTTATTACCTATTTCCAGAAAGAATTAAGGAATAAAATGCAATTTTATTCAGTCTTTCAGTTTTGGGGTTCGACTGAGAAACAACATGAAAGTGTCACTTTTTTTTCATTACGACGTGTTAAAACAATTGTGAAATCTTTTCAAATGAGTTAGAATATGTTAAGAGAATATTATATCGAATTTGAACAAAAAAAAATGCTTTAGTTTTAATTAAAGAAGTTTTTATATTTTTTTAGTAGGTTTTACCAAAAATTAAAATCTGAGGAAATAACATTTATAAATGTAAAATAGCATGAAAACGTGAATTATGTAAATTAAAAAATAGAGTGCTATTTCCCCCAAATGAGCAAAAGAATAAAATTTTATCGTTTTCATAAAGAAAATTGTTTAGGTAGAATATTTAATAAAAAAGGAATATTAAGTAAAATACCGAATTAAATATTATTCAATATATTTCCAAAAAAATCAACTTTTTAATATAATCATCTACATTAAGTTTATTATAAAGCATAACAAATATATATAATAAGAAAGCAATTACAATAAGACCATTCAAATACCTTTGCATTAAGAAAATAAGGATATCTATGCTTTTATATTATATGCTATGGAAAAATGATAATTCATTATAATGCAAAAACTTAATAGAATTAAGGTAATAACTAAATAAAAAAAATTGTTCATGAAACAAAATAAATCCCAATCCTGAAATAAATATTTTTTTTTTGTGAAAAGAAAGTACTTTTAGAGTGGAAAGTCATTTTGTAGTTAAACTACTGGATGTTAATCTCTTATTAAAAACATATTTTTTATTGACTAGCATTCTTTTGCATTGCGATCAGTAAGAAATTTTTGTTATAATGTATATAATTTTATTATATATTCAAACTAAAATCTAAAATGACTGTCATGACATTAAGTAAATAGTTTGGAAGTAACTAGTAATCCAGTTTTTGGAAAATTCTACTTCATCTTTTCTAGAGCTACTATTTTATATTCAAATTTTAGTTATTTTCTGTTGGTAGTTATTCATTCGAGAAAGATGGCACTATAATAATCAACTGGGGAAATCTCATATTGTAATTTAATAAAAAGTTAATTTTTTCTTTTGAGCATGAAAATGATAACTTTTGAGTGGGAAAGTTTTTAATAGAATAAGAGTCATTTTGACAAATTAAATTCTGCACTGTTAGTGGCTCCTGATTGAAACGGAGAATATGTAATACCATTTTGGAAGTTGAAGGCTATATCATGAAAATCATCAGGCGTGAAATAAATTACGTGAAATGCTCTTTAGGAAAATTGAGTTTAATGTTCAAATAGTGGTAGAAATTAACTTCTTCCCCTTATTTAATGTATTTATTCTAAAATGAAGGTTTTTAAGAATAAAGATTTTTGCTTAAATAAATATTTCTTTAAAATGTATAGTATCACTTAAAGAAAGATTTTCTGAAGTACTAATAATATAAAAAGAACTTTTCTAAAGTATTAATAGTATGAAAAGAACTTTTTCTGAAGTATAAAGAAATATTTCTTAAGTATAAAAAAACTTTTTCTGAAATATTAATAGTATAAAAAGTAGTAAATAGTACCCTCATTGTAATTATTTTATGTTCTGAAAGTAAAAATCTGCAGAAAGATTCTTTTATAAATGCCATATATAAGGAATTAAATGTTTTTGCTAATAAAAATGATAGTTTTGTTATTTATAAAACAATACTTCGATATACAAA
>JAPMOR010002950.1:2160-137532 GCA_026543865.1 Argiope aurantia | reverse complement strand
TAAAATGATGTTTAATTGAAAAATCTTTGGCTCTAATGTTTGGTAGCCAAAAAAAAAATGATGATTCACTGGAAAGAAATTCTCTATCATCATTTCGAAATTCAAGTTAACGTGTTCTATACCAAAATGGTTGTTACAGATAAGGTATAACAAAGAAAAAGTCAACTATAATAGAAAAGTGGTAATTTAATTAGAAAACAGATATGAATTATTGATGATACACGTGACAGTCAATGTATCAATATTAAAAATTCTTAAAGGCATTTTTGATCATTTTTAGACAAAGATTTCGTTTTCATATCTAAAATGTTTTAATAAGTAAATTTGCGATGGAATGATTTGATTTAGAAATAACACAAAGTAAAAAATTCTAAAAAATAATATTTTAAGGGAAACTTCTCCGAAATTTATAAGATATGTATCATTCGTAGTTGGAAGATAATGGAAATTTACAAATAAATGAATGCTCTTTTGCAGAGTCTTCAATTCTTTTACTTTCATTTTAGAGAGAACTTACAGTAAAATTGACTTTTTTCTTATTTAGAAGGTCCTTTTTACGTCTTCATATTAAAATGTGATCAATCCCCCCCTCTCACAAGTAAAATGAAAAAAATATAGATAATATATAATTGAAAGAAAACCACAGAAAGAAGTTAACCAAAACCAAGAAGTTAACCAAGAATTGAAATTAACAATCAATTTGAAAAATAAATAAATAAAGATAAACCAAGGTGGGAAATAATTTTATAGTTAGAATATATATTCCTCCGCTTCATCCTTAATTCGACATTTTAATTACGATATTGTAACATAAATTTGAGTTAAAATAATTTATTTGTAGTTAACTAAATAGTGTGGAAATATTCTTGCTTAACACATTCTTCATTATTTTCAAAGATTCTTCTGTTCTTTATTATTTTCTATATTCAAAGATATTTTTTTTGTCAATGAGTACGCACAGAGAAAAATAATAATAGTGTCATCAGCTCTGGAAAGTGTAAACTGTTTCTTTCGAAAACGTGTTCATTTTTTTAACAGGAAAAAGTGTCGCCGTGGTTGATCAGATTCTGCCACGCTGAGTTTGATATTGCAATAGAAATTGATAATATTTAAAACATACTAAAAATTGAAGACAACATTTTGGAAACCTTCAAGCTCGAAACAACTTTTCCAAAAAATCATACATAGAAATTTGATTTAGAAATGACAGAAAAGACAGTATTCAGTTTGTTGATACCAAAAATTATTGCTGTAGTTTCTTCTTTAAACTTGCATAAACCTGGGTAGAAAAAAATCATCTTTTGAATATTGTTACGAATCTGTAACAATGATTCCCTGTGTAGTTAATCTCTTAGAAAAAGAAATAGCTTTTCAGATATTTTTTAAAGGATGCTAAGTGGATGCCAAGTTAGTGACTCTGGTCTTGGAGACAAAATTAACTATTATTTGGTGACAAAAATGGATGTTCGAGAAAATGCAAAAATCATGGGATATCTCTATAAGGACCTACGATTTTTCTAGAGAGTTTTATATCTTATCTTGAAATCTATTTAAGTATGAAAGAAAGTTAAAGCGAGCTAGTCTAATTAAACTTTGGAGTGTTGATCATGAAGCGAGCTCTCTAGTTGCAATCTAATCGTGTTGTGGCTTTTTTTTAATTAATGATTTGATATTTGTTTGTGTGTTGTTGATTTCTGAAAATACTGTCTTTGTATATTCATCGGCTGTACTTTGTTACAATTCTTAGTGTGTGTGTTTTTTATGGAATGGCGCATATTAAGTGTTACTGAGCTTATCACTGGCCGCTGTTTTTCGGTAATAATATTAACAACACAAGAAGTAATAACAGAAATGTTATAATTTAATATTGTAAAAGTAAGAATTTTTTGTAATATATTCTATGTAATCCAAGAAATTTGAGAAAAAATTGCAGAGAATATTAAGCGTTTGAATTTTTAAAATACAGCAAACACTTTGAAAGCATAAGAGAAATAATTCTGTAAAACAGTTCTTAGCTATCCAAGGCTACGTTAAATTAAAATAATATTTATTAAAAATTGATTTGAAAAATTCCCATTGTTAAGTAGAAAATGAATTGACCATTTATTGAAAAGAAAACTGAATAATGAGTGTGAAATTCAAAGATAACTCCAAGAGTTCTCTTAGAAATTTTTTAAAAAGCAAAATGCACTTTTTTTCCTATAAAGATAATATACATGTATGTGATAAAAATTTAATTCAAACTAAATCCCCCAAATATATAGTTAAAATATAAAAATCTATTGAAATATATAATATATGTGGTTCTTCGGTCGCATCGATAAAATGTTAAACAAAATTTAAAACCATACGAGCATTCCTACACTGATTGTGGAATTCTTTCATTTTCAAACAAAATGTTCTATTTTTTAAAAATCGAAAGTCAAGATAAGAAAGTCTTATAATAAGTGTCTTTCAATAATCATTATAAATAAATAATAGTTATATATATAATAATCATTGAAAAAAATTATTTTTATGTATAATTGATTATTAATAATTGAATAAAAAGAATTCATGTTCTAATTGCTTCTTCGTTGCTTCGGTCATTCATAAATAGGTGCTTTGCATTAAATATTAATGATTTCTACATTCTTTGCTATAAAAAATAAAGACTCATTATTTTTCAAGTATCCTACATAATAAAACTAATGCAGCCCAATGACAAATGATTAGATAGCAAATTAAGAAAAAAAAACGAGACAAATTAACGATCTTCCGGAATAAAGAAAGGATCATTAGTGGAAAGTCATTTTATGGTCAGACTACTAAATTTTAACCTTCTAATTAAAAAGTATTTTTATCGAGTCACGTTCATTCCTTTGCTTCACCATCAGTTTGACAGTTTAATTATAATAGTTAGTAATAGAATGCTTTAAATATCCGTATTAAAATAACTGATTTGGTGTGAAAATAAAAAAGATTAATAATATTCTTGTTCACCGAAAATCCTTTATCATGGAATTTTTGTTCAGATTTTCACATAAATATTATGTTTTGTCAATGAATCTTCAAATCAGCTATTATCAATTTTTGAGAACTCGCATCAAAATTTAATCAAGTGAGAATGGTTTCTTTTGGAAAGGAGAATCATTAATTTTAGTGGGGACGGTTTTTTCCGAAAACGGACACCATCTTGGGATCCATTTTCAAAACCATTTCTGGTGAGTTAATAGCTGATATTTTACTCCTAATAGAAACTGAGAATATTTTCTAAAAATTGATGATCTCATCATGAAGGCCATCTAACTCGAAACAAATTGCTTGAAGTGCCCTGGAACGACGTTGAGTTTATGATGGCCTAAATATGATACAAGCCTCTTTACGGTTTTTAGTTTGGCTTTTCCCGAACATTTGTTAAAATCGTTAGGGTTATTTGTATCTAAATTATAGTTTAAAATATGGGATCTATCTTATTAAATAAATATTTCGTAAATTAATCAGTAATTTAAGTAATCAATTAATTAACATTTTGTAACTAACTACAACTATTCCACTTAATTATTCAAAATTTCTTAAGAATTTTTTTGATTGAGTAAGTGGGATTGATTGCTAATTCGTTGCTCTTTTAGTTATTTAAGCGCAAAGTTAAGATAGTCACATGTTTAAAATTTGATTAATAAGTTTCAGCTTACTAAAGGATGTCCCAAAATTAATGCAAGATTTGAATTGGCAACCTTATTATAAAATCATTTAACAGCTGATAGTTTAGGATTCGTAAGAATGGAGCGTTACACTATAGAACAACGTATTTTCATTGTTGAATAATATTTCAAAAATAATGAAAATTTGGCGGCCACAAGAGAATTGGCCTTCTATATCGTGTGATTTAACACCAATGGATTTATTTTTATGCGATTATTTGAAATCAAAGATCAATACCAACATGCTCACAAACACGCGTGTATTGGAGGAGAAAATTCAATGCTACATCAACAAAATTCAGTCATATTTTTGCAAAATGGAGTGCGATTATGCCAAAGAGTGCGCATATGCCAGCAAACCTGTGGAGTCCCTTTGTGTTATTTCATGTGTTATTTTATCACTATGTGTTCCTCATTTACCATATGCGTTACGATTCCATAAAAGGAAAAAAACTGTGTTTTTTGTTTAATTAAAATATTGTGTTAACATGTTGTTCTATCATGCAACGCTCCATTCTTACTAATCCTTAACTACCAGCTGTCAAACGGTTTTTTTAATAGGTTGCCAACACTTTACTGCACGAATGTGGCAAATATAAATCTTGCGCTAGTTTTAGGTTACCCTTTATTATCAATGATACTGTGCGGTTCATGGGTTATATTTCTATATAAAGATAAAATTTCACATATTCTGAAATCTTAAAATAAGAGAGTGAACATGTATAGGAAACGTAATAGCTGTAAGAAGAGACGAAAAATAATTTGTTAAAAGGGAACTTACTTCATGTCCATTGGGGCCAAAAACAGGAAACCATGTTTTATTATCTTGACTCCCAATTACTCGTAAAGTCTTCACCCAATTCTCTTCATCTTCTCTTCCTACAGAATGAAAATTTATTGATAAGAAATAAATAATTAGTAATAAGAAAATGTGTTTAAGAAAAATTAAGCATTTAATTTATCTTACAATAATTTTTTGTGTGCAAATTAATATGTAAGCGAAGACTGAAGTTTAACATAAAAAAACCCAAAAGAATTTTGCGATATTGTTCTAATTTTGCAATAACTTGAATTAGAAGATAACAAATACAGCTATAACAGAATTAAGCTTTAATGGTTGATAAAAAAAAAGTTTAAATTCATCGAGTAACAACAAAAAAAAAAATACAAATATTTTCAAATGAAGTTATTTATCAAAACTGTAAAAGTTTAATATAATTAAGCATTTTGATAATAAGAATAATTGACATAAAAATTCGCCCGTAAAAACTCTGAGGTAAGTATAAAACAAAATTAATCCCCCACTAATCAAGAATTAGCTCAGTTTAGCTATATTTACATCCCATTTCAAAGTAGTACTTTAAATATTTATTTTTGAATGGACTTCGTATTTTTGAATTTTTGACAGATACCAAGGTAACTTTGTTTTTTACTTATATAATTATATATAATATTTTTACTTTTTAAGTATTTGTATTTGCTTTGCTTAAGTAAGTATTTGTATTTTCTTTTTAAGTATTAAGTATTTTAAGTATTATATTTTGATTTTTTAATCATACTTACTTACGCGGTTTCATACTTACGCGCACACATACATTTTTTTTATAAAAAGAAATCTATGTGTGCCTTTTTCTATCTGCTCTCATGCTGACAATGTCATATAGCACCATCTCGTACCCTATTTCACCGTGGTAAAACTGAGAGTAAATTCCAAAATATAAGTAATGATACATAAACTGAAAAATGAATACTTGTAATATTGCAGATTGTTTTAAATAATATGTTAAACTAAGTGCACTCATGGGTTTTTTTATTTAAATTATCTGTTCATATGTAAGTAAGATTGAAAAATATTGATACGTAAAATGTATGTGATTCGTATCTAAATATTTTCTCCGAAAAAGCACGCTTTTGCAAAAAGATCTTGATAGGAGCTTGGCCTACCAGACATTGAAAAATGTAAAGAAAAAAAATTATGATCCTTTAAGATTATTTAACCTCAAAAGCATTTGCCAAGGGTCGAAAAGGCAAGCAACGAATGTTATCTTTTGCAAAACGTAATTGCATTACTTTAAACTTACAAGTTTTAAAAACCAATTATCTATACTTTGGAATAAACTGAAACGGAATATATTTATAGAAAAAAATATCTTTGAAACTAATACTCCAAAATCTTCTTTCATGCACTTGTATATCAAAGTTTGGCGTTTCAATTCATGCGAAAACATTAAAAGGAAAAGTTTGAGTTTCTATGCCCACCTTGCACGTCAATAGCCGTGAGTAATTTCATTTCTGGCAATTCTACTAGGAGCACAGGATGTAAGTCATCCACTCGAGGCACCCATCCGCCACTTCGCTTGGAATCCCCGGGAGTGTCGAGTGGAATTCGCGAAGGATTCCCCTCCAGGGTGGACGAGGACGCTTCAATTCTAGCATACTTCAAAAGAGAGTCCTCGAGTTCCTCTGAATCGGGGCAGGACTCCGCTGCAAAAGATGCAAGTGCTCATTTCCTTTTTTTTAAATCCTCGTTCGTTGAATCATTTAATAGGAATCGATGTATTTTTCATTGCCCAGGTTTTTGTTGAGTACAGAGACTTCAAATTTTGATAAAATTTCTGAGGCGTGAAAGGTAAATGAAAGATTATTACATTGTTTCAAAGAAATAAATAATTTCTAGATTATATCATGTCAAAGTTTAAATATTGACAAGTTGAATGAAGTCGGAGGAACGCAAATGCTTTCTTTGATTTTAAAAGTTTATTGCTCAAATTCTATTACATTTAGGTATACTTTTATTTTGTAAGTTTTAAATACCGTATAAGAATATTAGTACTGAGAAAAATTACTTAGTAAATTTCACTATTCATCTTATTTATATGAAGAATAATACAGCTACTGAATTAGTATTGACGACAATTGCATTAGTAAATTTCAACGTTTGTCCCTTTTGTACCAAGAAGAATCCAGTTATTGAATTGGTATAGAAAACAATTAGTAAATTTTAATGTATGCCCCATTTGTACGAAGAATCCAGTTATTGAATTAGTATTGAGAACAATTACCTTAGTAAATTTCAATGTTTGTTCCCTTTGTACCAAGAAGAATATCCAGTCGATATTTTAATTATGGTAACATGCTGTTGAAAATTAACACCAGATGTTTATTCTAACATTCAATGCTTTGGATATTAAGTAGCAATCTGGAAAACATATATAACGAAAGTAACCGGTTTGATCTCAAGGAACTCCAAGAGATATTGTTCTTTTGGTTCAAGTGCCATTTCAGTAAAAATTTTTGCTTCATAGCTTATATCTATTGCCAGTTGGGCCATTGGCGTAATTTAGCCAAATTTGGTTTTTTCGCCATTAAACAATAATAAACCAAGTAACTTAGTTGCGACATTTTTTAATTATGGAAATAAAGCTGTAACAATGGATCTATGTCATAATAAAAATGTTACATTACTGTTTTCAACAGTTATTTTGTATTAATATTTTTTAGTCTGTGGAAACTGTTCTTATTTTGCATATGTACCTTGCAAAACCAGGAATCCTTATAGCATTAAAATATTAAAAAAGTAACGAATAAAAATTTCTTATAATTTGAAGATAGAAAATTTATACAAAAGAACAGATAGATATTCGATTTCAGGCTGCTAATGCAAATCAAAGTGTACCAGGAAATCTACTTTTAATGTTTTCATAAATGATTCAAAAAGTAAGATAACAAGAGTTTTATAGGTGCATAAATTCTACAAATTCATAATTCTTCCAAAATAAATTCCATGCTTTAAATAGAATAGACTACCACAATATTTAAGTATCATTAGTAAATGGAATTAGTTGTGTTGTAGCGCGCTGATGACGGAGTGCAGTGATGACGGATTCATGGTCCGCAACTGAAGTGCGAAGTGTAATAAAGATTTGGGCTTTGTATAAAACGTTTCCTGCTGAGATTCATTGGCCATAATATAATTCTAGGCAATATATGTCAGGAAAACAGTTGTGACTTTAAGCTATAGTTCAAAATGCTTGTACTGAAGCTTCTTAGTATAAACATTTTGAACTAAGAAGAAAAGATATACGAAAAGAAAAAGGGGGAAAATGGCGAAGTCCTTGTCGGATCGACGATCTGATTAGAGCAGATCGTCTATTCATAAGAGGGATATTGCACACGAATTCAACATATGTATATACTAAATATATACTGAATATCGTATAGAAAAAAAAGTGACCCACCAGAAGGCGTGTTTTCCCTGCATACAGCGGCAGCTCTGCAAATAGGATACAGCCATGCGAATGGGATTGTCACTTCGGCATTTAATGTAATATCAAATGGAAGATGTCTCTTACCTGCACCCTATCGTTACATGCGGCGAAACATAGGTGCTTTATCTGGCATCTATGAAAAGGCATTTCAGAAACGATGCTGAAAGTCTAGAAGTCTTTGTTAATTCGCTCAGCGATCTGGACACTGATTTCTTCTATGCCGGTGTAGAGAGACTGATTTACCGACAGCACAAAGGTTTCAATAACCATGAAGGCTATGTGGAAAAGTAATACATACTAATGCGTTTCTATCTTATTCTATTTGTTGGATTCCATAAATAAATTTTTTCTCTCAGAAGACTTGTTATCTTACTTGAACCACCTACGTCAATAAAGAAGAAAACCAATGCCACTTTTTAAAACTTTGCATTAATGTAATTCACTAATTAAAAATGCTAAGCAGAGATTCCGATTAACCAATATAAATCAAGATAACTAAGCTTTCTTCTTAGAGAATAAAGCAAGAAGATTCAATGCAAAAAATAAATATCGCTCGATTCTAAAACACCTGAAAATGCAGGAAAAATGTACAGTAAATTAGAGAATATAGAATTTAGTTGATTTTTATGGTACATTTAAGTATTTGTTTCGACGGTCTTTAGGCTTACAGAACGATAAATGATTTATGCAGATAATTAAGTTCAACTAATATCTTTAGTTGTTAAAATACATAAAAGTAGAGAGTCATAAAGAAGGTTCTTGGTAACAACTTTTGCGTCACATCACCAAATGAATACTCTGACCGACCATAAGGCACTAAAACTAAATTACCAGACTTAAAGACAGCAGTACTGGCGGGAACTATGGTTGAGTCCTAAGGGCCATCATCGGCCACGGTACAATCCTTCCCTAAGGAAGTACGTCCCGCCATCGATGGGAGGTAACCAATCCCCACCTTTTTCTGTAAGCATCAGGGTGGTGAGAACAAACGCCATACTTGAAGCTTCTCATGATCATTTTTGAGGTGTGTCCTCTCCTCCCCAGTGGGAAATCTTTTGTGCCACCTCCTTCCCCCCAAATCCAACCAATCATCATTTGATAAGAGAAGCACAAACCAGATCTGGCTACAAAACTCAAACAAATCAAACAATGAATCAGATATAAAGAACAGAATAAATAAATCCACCATGAACTTAATTATTGAATGGTTAAAGAGCTTTGCTTGTATGTAAGATAAAAATTGCGGATGAAAAATCAATCTGAATTACTCAAAATAACATTATTTATATACACAAAAGAATTGTTTCAATACTTTCTTTTTTAACGCAATGAAGAACCCATTTATACGAACAGTATCTTAGAAAATGATTCATAATATTTTCAAAATGAAATCCTAGGTAGTATACTTAGAGAATGCATTGTGACTTTCTAACAAATACCAGAATTTCATTATGCATAATTCTCTAGTTGTTATCTATCACCATGCAACAGACTCGAATTTCGTCATAATATACATCTACCTTAAACTTGGGAGCTTTGCTCAAATATGGGCCTTTGTGAGAGATCACGATGAAGTAACGTAAACAAAAGAATTTATTCTATAAACCATATCATTCTGAATCCTGAAAATGTGAATAGTTTTATTTAGAACATGGTAACGTATTCAAACTTATTAAATGTTTTTCGATTAAATTATTTTATGTAATTAGAGAAAGAAATGTTAAAAAACTATTTTCTTGATAAAAGAGTAAGAGCTTTTAGTTGTGGATATAGGATTAAGTAATTAAATGAACATGTCGATATAAAATTTAGAGAAGAATCAAGGTGAGAATGTATTTATATTATTGTTAAGTTGCATTATGATCAAATAAAATTCCGTGTAGAGAATTTTTTAGAAGTTTAAACTGAATTAAAAATTAAAACAATAAATTGAAATAAATAATCAGGAAAAAGCAATTAATCAGAATGGGAGCAGAATAAATGAAACAGTTAACCTTGAAATCACGGAAACTGATACAAAATTAACAAAGAAACAAGAAATGAAATAGAAAATAAATTATTTAATACTCAGAATTGAAGATCACGAATATATATGCTTATAATATTTCTTTCGTTCTTTCGAACAGAAATGTTCTAAATGGAAAAGAAATAGAGAAAAACATAATTACATTTGTTGATAAGCTGGAAACAATAATTATACAAATTTTATATATATGTTTCATCAGAAAATAATAAAATTTTATCAGATTCTTTTAAGTATTTTAATATAAAGAATAAATTTACTTTTGCATCATATTTTATCAAAAACAAAGCAAATCAATGTGAAATTTATTGAAAATTTACAAAAAAGTGATATTATTCAGAGAGACAGAAAAATTCAAAATAAATATAAATATTTTGAATTATATTATTTTATTAATTAATTAAATAAGTAATTAATTATCATTTTATTAGTAACTATAACATTTATTATTCTCCGATTAAACAGGTGAATAATATCAATATAATTATTATTTCCAGTCAAAATAATTATTATTTTATATTATTGTTTCCAGTTTGTTAACAAATGTTATTAAGTTTTATGATATTTCCTTATCATTTAGAACATTTCTATTAAAAATAGGAAAAGAAATATTATATGTGGATGCATGATCTATAATTATGAATAATAGTGATGGTTGTTTAACTGATGGAATTTTGTGGCACAAGAACCATTTTTGGTATTATTGCATCATATGGTAGGAAAACAGAGATAAATAAAATCGGGAAATAACTATAAAAATCTCTATTATTTACAAAAGTTAAATAAGATTAAGAATTCAACTGTATTCCTTAATTAGAATTCGGAAACACATTATTTTTACCCACAAAATAAGAATAATTAATTAGTTCTAATAAAAACAGTTAAACATTGATAAGCAAATAAAAATAACCGATTATATTATTCTATTTTTTAAAAATCAAATATAAGAAAATTTTCATATACATGTTTTAAAAACCATATATTAAAGCATTCTTTATGAGTTCAAAACCATTCCTAATGTCACCGATTGTAGAGAGTGTTCTTCAATTAGGAAGATGAATCTACAAAACCTCCCCGTTATGACCTGATGGTATTGCAGAATGCTGTTTAAACATGCAAATTATTATATTTCTGCTGAAATTTGTTATTTATATTAATTCGATTTTAGTGATAATCGTCCTACAATATCAAAAACTTCGGTTTATTTGGTGACAGTTGCAAGAATTGACACTAGAAGTGTGCGTGAATATGTTTAATTTATATTTTAAATGTATTTGTGAATTACTTCTAAAACTGTAGATCCATTGAAATACTTATTTTTTTTTTTGTGTTTTTTAGTCTTTTTCACAATGTGCCATATCTGAACATATCTTGAAATTTTTCAGCAGCTAAGACAAGATATATCCCCATTTAAGCAACAAATTGCGATAGTAAATCAGCCATTTATTATTTTTAACATTTATCAAAAAAATTATATTAGATATGCTATTCTATACTTTCGAGAGCTCATAGTCGAGACCTTTCCCAAATCCATTTATTCTATTGACCCCCCCCATCATTTTTTTGAGAGTCCCCCTCCCCCCTAAAAAAGGCAGCTAGAATCTTTTTGTTTTTGCTTGTAATATCATTAAAAAATTTCGATTCAGAATATCGTTACAAATGTTTCTGAATTTTCCGGGTGTTTATTAAATAAAAATTGAACCTCTGTTGAATAAGAAAACGACTTTTATAATAGTAAATAATTTTTTAATAAAAAATATTACAAAATTCTAATTTAATCTTAAATTTAAAATTCTATTCTAAATTGGCCACGATAAAAAAAAGTGTAAAAATTGTAATGATGCGGAACTCCATAGTCTCTCTATTCTCTATCTTGCTTTTGCATTAAGAATTTTCTGCTATTTATTTTTTAAATAATAGCATCTAAAGTTCAAAACAGAAATCAAATAAAATCTAGACACAAAATGACTACATATAATGAAAATACAATCCTTACCGAAAGGCACAAACGGTGCTGGTCCTAATGATGGCAAGACTTCATCAGGTGGCAATGTTGTTGTCATAATTGGCTCTAAAAATAAATTGATGTTAAGACCAGATAAAAAAGAGCAAGTATTATGTAAAAAGGAATAAATTTTTTTAGTATTCTTTTAAATTAATATTTAATTTCAAGATTCTTTGAATACATTTTATTATCTATTTTTAATTAATATTGTAAGAAATATGAAAAATTTATTAAATAATAACAAAACTTACCGTAGGGATGATAGCATCCTAAAATTTCAGCTCTGAGACTGATCCAATTTTTCCAATCAGTTGGAACGATTTTGATATATTGAGCTTCAACTGTCTCTGGCAGCACGTTAATCACTGGCGAATCTTGGTCGACATTGCCAGTAAAATCCTAATTAATATAAAACATTATTATATTAATTACAATATTTTAACCCTTTTTTTAAATCATAGCTTGGACAAAATTAATTTTACTTCTGTTTTTGGCATTTTAAAATTACTTCAGAAACTCAAAGTTAGATATTAAAATACAATACAACCGAAAAATTTTTTACTGGTACTACTCTGTTAATATCTCTATCTATAAAAATTAAAAGTTTAAAAATGAAACATTTTTTTACAAGCAATTCCATCTTTTTTATATGAAATGCCTATTTAAATGTTTATTCATATAATTAAACAATTTCAGTACGTTTTTGAGAGTGAGTTTAACCGATAACTAAGATCTTGTGGAGATATTGAATCCCTAAGAAAAGTTTCAACTTATTGACTTAGTTCTAAAAAATAATTGCATTTTCAAAATTTTTATGGATAACAAAGTTGTAATTTTCATTTCAATAATTAATTTAAATTAATTTTTCATGCTTTTTTTATTTGCTTAATATATCTCTTTGAATCACATCAAAACACTGGATTTTATACAGATATGGCTGTAAAACATTTTTATTGATAATGAGCCTATATACCAGCTTCTTCATCTGCATTTATTTATTCTGTATATGTAAAAATATCAAAATATTTATTTTATGTATTATAATTTTTGCATTTTAATATTCAAACCCCTTTAGAATTTTTAGAATTCTCAATTCTAATTTGAATTGTAATAAATTAATTTATATTAAAGATACGTTTGATAAAAAATACATAAATTTTAATTTGTTTAAATTAAGTTTGTAAAAACTGGTTATAATTAGAAAAATATACAGAAATGATATATAAATCATTATATAGTTAATTTTTTAAAATTTAAGATAGTGAAAATAATTTTTTGCGTATTGGTGTATTCTGAAGTTATGGTAGGAAAATGTAAAATTATTATATTCTGATTTCATCCCTTTTATGAGGGGCGCAGCATGCAATTAAACCTTCATGGTGATAAGGAACAATGCTGTTCGATTCCGTCAGAGAACGTGGAACTTTGTATGGTTCAAACAAATAAACAAATGGAAATTTAATTTTATATAAATATATTTTGAATATTTTGTCAGCTTAAGTCAGTTTGAATGCCGTCTTTGATATTTTTTATATTTTAAAGAGCAAATTTACTTGTTTACTTTTATATAATTTCTAAATTAAGTTTTTTATAGGAAAGTCATTTATCAAGGTTATAAATCCTTCTGATAAAAAGAAACATTTTGCCAACAAGTTATACTGCAAGACGACATGATAGTACTGATATTTGACAGTAATATCCAGTCTTAAACTAATTATTAGAAAATTCTCGAATTTTGAAACTGAGTTGCATGTTTGAGAATTTAAAGATATAAATTTTCGCTATCTTTCTAACTTGATTAATTATCAAATATTTATCATATAAATCTCAGTCAATTTTGAAATGAAAAAGCAGTTAATGAATTTAAAAGTTAGAGATTAATGCAACAACTCTTTGGCAGTTTTTAGTATCGACATTTGATCAGATGAATACTCTACATGACTAGGTTAAGCCATTTGCAGTTGGCCTAAATTTTAGATATTGCTCTGGAAATTACACAAAGAAGTGCGATTATTTATGAGCTTGTGGTTAGCTATTTTTGGAATCAAGTATGTGTGTAATGGCCAAATTTATTTTTCTCGAATATTTAGTTCCGTACATCGTAAATTCAGAAATATATGAATTCTATTATACTCTTTTAGAACAATATAATCTGCAAGATAGAGATATCAATACATTAATGATAAAAAATACTTTTAAACTTACGATAGGTTCCCCTTTGTCATCTTTAACTACTTTCCAATCGTCTGCATCGTCACTATAAAGCACTTGATATAATGTAACCCATTCCGGTTTTTCAGCACTGCCTTTCGTAATGACAGCAGAAATATTACGAGGCTCCCCAAAATCAACCTGAAAAATATTTTGAATTCCAAATGAAATTAATTCTACATGCCTGATAGGACAATATATGAATGCAGCTTCAAATAACATCCATATGATTAGTTTGTTTCAATTACAGATGTGAGATACATGAAAACATATGTATTTTAAAAAACAATTTTAAAGAGATTTTTATTTGATATTCCATTATGTTAATTAAAATTATATTATGTAGAATTAATAAATTATTTGCGGTGAGATAGCGTACAAAATACATTGATGAGTTCCTTCTGATTATAAATTTCGCTCACTCGCTCTCTAAAACCTGCACCCCCCCCCCAAATAGAACGTTAAACGAATACAAAGAATCTAATTTCACTTAAAACAATCAGTTGCGCAGAATACTACAATGGAATATATATATATATATATAATGATATTTTAAACTCTTAATTTAAACCAAATTAATTTCCAAAGCTTTATCTTAATTTAGCCAATTTCATTCTCTTATTTCCTGATCCAATTCCACTTTCTGTTTAATTAATTCAACTAAAGCTTTGTAAAAATGATGCACCATCAGTTTCCACGTGCCTAGTGAAAGTGATCCCTTCGGTGCCCTTATTCAAGGTCAACACGAGTATTGAAATGACATGTGACCGAAAATCCCATGTTACATAAAACTAGTGATCATGCCGGCGTCCTGGCATAGGGGTAGCGCGTCTTCCCCGTGATCTGGGCGTCCCTGGTTCGAGTCCCGGTTCAGGCATGGTTGTCCTTCATTTGTTCTATCTGTGAGACGCGTGAATGTGCCCCCTTTAAAAAGGGGCTGTGCAAGCGTATGTGATGCGTGAGTAGCAAAGTCGTTCTCTTGGCTCTTGTTGGCGCTACTAAAATAAGAGACGTTCCCTTTCGGCTTAAAATCGTTGATTTCAAATCAGCGGGCTTGCCTATGGCAAGTGCCATCGGAAACAACAACAACAGACTAGTGATCATTTGTTTTGTCTCTTCCTTACTTCTGCTTTTGTTCCGCGATGCTGTAGACGTGTTCTGTCCTCACCTGTTTGTAAATAAATTGCCTTTCCGGGATGAATTAAAATGAATTTAAATATGTAAAATGTCTCTTCTATGTCTTCCAACCTGCATTCTACTTCAACTAAAATAAGCTTATATATATTACCAAAAGACTCATCATAAGTAAATTCAAAACTTTTGCTTCGAAATTTTGTGCATAAACAAAATGAATTAGAGATATAACATTCCAGTTTTGTAAATTTTATTTTAAGTCTTTATTTTAAATAAATTTCTTTTTCTTGCCATTTTTAATTTCTTTTTCTTTTTTAAATTTGTTTTTAATATGTTCTTTTAACAGATCAATGTAAAAAAATGGAGTAAATAGTTGAAAACTCGAGAAAAAAGATTAAAAATGACTTCGCGTATTCTATACACCGCCCCCCACTCACCCCCAACTGAATCGTTTGCCAGTCCTTCCAAAGAAGTTTAAGCAATATGGAATCAGTGCTAATCTTCTTAGAAATTAAATTCAAATAATTTGTATTAAATATTTACAAAACCCAAACAAAAACAATTCTATTATCAATTAGTACTAAACAGCGTTTTAATCTCAGAGATTTAGTTACACTTTTAGTAGAATAAGTCTAAACTCCGATTGAATTGTTACAGTTCACACCACTTGGTGCCGCTGTTCATACTGATAATGTGAGTGCATCTATCATAGGTTTCTGTTTGCGTGCTTGTTATAGTAATCATACGATAGGATGGCAAAATTCATTTAAATTCGTAAAAGACTGTAATCTACTAAAATTTAACAGATTATGAGTAAGTTTATTAATTTCTGAAATTTATGAGAGAATTTAAAATATTTGCTAATAATATCGAGTAAATAGTGCTTATCAGATATATAACTGAAATGATAAGAAATTTCCTTTATAATTTTGTTAAGAGTTTTCATTAAAATGCAAAACTGAACCTTAATAACCGAGTTATAAATTTATTTGTTGAAACAACGAATGTAATTTTATATAAAAATGAATTTCATAAAAATTTCAATGCTTTTATTACATTTTTTCAATGCTTTTATTACATTTGCTGTTACAAATGTAATGAATTACATGCAATTATCGTGATATCTTATCCCATGTAATTGGCTAGATATTCTGGGTCAAAGGCAACCAATCTCCATACATTATGAAGTAGAATTGAGTCGGAATTCTACCTCAGATGCTACCTAAATGCTTCAAAGCAGATTTAATCTTCAGAAAACAGATTTCCTTTTTATTATGACACTCCATTTTGACTCAAGTAATTGTTTAGATATTATAGACCAAGTGACATTACTACATTTAAGACTTTTAGGAAGAATACTCGAAAATTATGAAATACTGGAAGTTATCAGAAGAAATTAAAAAAATGACAATGAAAAAAACCCCAGAAGATATTTAAAAAAAATCGATACATTTCTTGAAATAAGATTTCCTTCCTTGTAATATAAATTTTTAAGAAGATTTTTAAATGTATTAATCTCATCGGAGATAAGGCTATAAAAACTGAAATAAAAGGAATTTAAAAGATATCTATGATATAGAAAATGAGACATAAATTTATACACATTTATTTGACGAATGATATGTCAGAGTAAAGATATATTATTCGATCAGCTAGGATTTATCTTACTGGATGCGCCCGGCACTGACTTAAATTGTTTTTGAAACAATCCCTATTTTACTGTCTTTTGATCTGAATTCAATTTCCTTTGTTTGCTAGCAATCGTATCTCATTTTTTAAATCTCGTTGAGTCAAGAACAATATGATCATGAAGGAAAATGCTTTTATAAATCTTGAAAAATAAATAAAAGAATAAAAATTGAAATAAAATGTACTGTTTTGGAGAATTTTTTTAAATCATAATGGTTACGTTAGTATAAAGATTTTTTCATTGAACATCTAAACAATTAGAATGCGAATTTAGTTTTTGTCACATTAATTAAAGCGAGTTTTTTAAAAATAATTTGTGTTTCTAATTTGATAATTAAAACTTCAAAAACTTTGCAAAAGCCACTTCGGAAGATGAATTTTGGAAATTGTCAAGAGCAGCTGATTGGTTACGAGTTCTCTAATTAATGAAGAAACAAACCGATAAAGATAATAATTAGCAAGGAATAAGTGGAATATACCGCATTTAAAAAAAAAAAAACACTTTTTTTCCAAAAATATAATCAAAACTTGAAATTAGATGTTTAAAGAGGGAAATAATTTTTATTGAATTGAAGTTGCCTCACAAACAAGAAATGAGAAATAAAGAGTTGTTTCAGATCTTCGCCGAAAATTGCATGGAAACAAAGATGGCAAATACGTTTTTTTTTAAATGTTTCAATTTGTGGAATATTGCAAATTAATGAACTTTCATGTCTTAATTAGTCCTACTTTCGTTTTAATTATTAATTTATTCCCCTTAAAATATACCTTCAATTATATATAATTATTTTTCAAAAATAATTCAAATTTTCTTCGTTTTGTTTTAAGTAAAACTAATAATGAAATCGCGACTCCATCAGCGAGTATATTTACTTCAAATATAAAAGGGAAAATCGAAGCATGTACGTGCTTACACTGCTAATTTATTTTACGAAAGCCCATTCTCACAAAGCAAACCGAACTAACTATAAAGTGCATTAAATATCGAAAACTTGTCAAAGAAGAGAAGAAATATTTAAATTTATATTCTGTATGAAGAATTTTAACATTTTTAAGAATACGAATTTTTAGTCTTACTGATAAAATCAGGGATAAAACTTGTTAAATTTGGCCTTTGCCAATTAAAAGTCGATGCATCTTAATAGATTGTAGATATTTTTTTGTAGAACTGTACCAGCAAAATTGATGCAATACTATTCATTATCATTGATCGCTCCTCACTAATGAGTGAAAAAAATGTTAATCTAGTAAGGTCAATGAACTTTGAAGAGTTACTCTTTACCACTCCAAAAGTATGCATGATTCATTTTGATTGTTTAGTAATATCTGCAAACTGGTATAATTAATTGGTGAAATCGATGCAGTATTTGCGGCATCGATGGAAAAAGATATTTTGATTATTTTTAATTCAAATTAGCTAAGCAAGATTAAATAAAGGTCTAATATCAGATGAAGAAATTTTAGTTTTCACTCTTTATTTAAGAAAACATGACAATTTTTTTAAAAAAATTTTCAGAATTCAATAAATCATGTTAGAGATATTAAAAATATTGCTTTAAAACAAAAACTGTTTGCCTTCTTTGATAATCTCTATATGCCTTTTTGCAAATAAATGCACGAAAAATCTTTTTTCCAAAACAATAAAAAACATTAAGCAAGAATTTTTCTAAAACAAATTTCAATATTCTGTCTACGAGGTGCTTTAGGCATGCATATAAGTTCTTATTACATGGATGTATGTGCGATAGACTTTTCTAGATACCATGCATATACATATACAATATACAATTTTTATATATACACTGGTGTGCAAAACTTAAGCAAAAATGCAAATTTAAAGCAGATAGCCATGAAATTGCAGAAAAGGAGTTCTTGCGATTAGTACAATGAACATGTAATTCAAGAGAAAGGTCATGCGTATGCAAATATCAGGAATAAAACGTCACAGGCGACGTGAGCGTACGCAAAATACGTGCGGAAGGCGCGCGCAGCTCAACAATACAATAAAAGGAAGGACGGAGACGCAATTAAAGACATTAGCTGCAAGTGCACGTGAGTTAATTCGTGAAATATGGCTAGCAGAAATCACCTGGACGATTTCACACGTGGAAGAATGGAGGAGAGGCGTAGTGTGACCAGTGTAGCTGAAGAGTTCGGAATCAACAAAAGTGTCGTTTCGCGCGCTTGGAAAGCCTTCCAAACCACAGGTACAGCAGTGAGAAAGGTTGGTGGTGGCCGCCTCCGGAAAACAACTGCAGTGGATGACCGATATATCGTCCTGCAGGCGAAAAGAACCCGAAACCAGTCAGCAAGCGCCGAAGGCGACCTATTCGCCTGCCGTCCTGAACGCTGCATCCCTTTGACAGTTTTCCACCGGCGGCACCGTTTAGAGTGGCGCATGGAGCACAGAAACTAGACATCTCATCAATGGAGTCGCGTCCTCTTTACAGATGAGAGTCGTTTTAGTGCCACAAGCGATTCCCAACGCCAGTTGATTTGGAGAGAGGTCGGGACACGGTTTCATAACAGTAACATCACGGAAAGAGACCGTTTCGGTGGTCCTGGAGTTGTCGTCTGGGGAGGCATTATGATGAACGGGCGGACTGAACTCCACGTTTTCGACAGAGGTTCTGTAACTGGAGATCGCTATTGTCAGGAGGTGATCCTTCCCCATGTGCGTCTGTTCCGAGGTGCCATTGGATTAGACTTCGTTTTTATGGATGACAATGCACAGCCACACAGGACTCATGCTGTTCAGGAGCTCCTGGAAAGTGAAGATATCACTGGAATGTATTGGCCGGCGTGCTTCCCTGATTTAATTCCGATAGAGCATGTGTGGGATGCTTTGGGAAGACGCCTTGCGGCACGATTACATCCTCCTGGGAACACCCGACAACTTAAACAGATGTTGATTGAGGAATGGGCACTCTTACCTCAAGAACTGTTGGACAATCTGGTGCTGAGTATGGGGAGACGGTGCGAAGCAACCATTGCAGTAAGGGGAGGGCATATCCCATACTAAGGAACATCTGTTTGCTGTTCTTCCTCTTGGACAGACAATCATGTGTAACGATACTATGAGTTCAATAAAGCCTTTTTTTGTTTGATTCCATACTGTATGCATTGTATTCTGCGCAACTATGCTTTCGTCATTCTTTCAGAACAAAATGCTGTATCTCATTTCTGAATTTCATATCTCTGAGATGATTTCTCGTGAAGTTATGGCAAAAATCATATCTGTTTCATAAGTTTTGCACACAAGTGTATAAGTATACATCTATATTTTTATATAGTAAAATTAAGTAAAACAACTATTTCATGCTATTTTAAAAAATAAGCATATTCAACTACGTGATATTTATCTTTCTCAATTCAAATATTGCATGAAAGTAGTGAAATGGTCTCTCCGAAACTTTCTGGCATACTCCCTAAGAGCTGTCATCCTTCTAAGCCTCACATAAAAATTATGCTGGCTTCCTGTCATAGGGGTAGCGCATCTTCCCCGTGATCTGGACGCCCCGGGTTCGAATCCCTGTTCGGGCATGGTTGTTCTTCTTCTGTGTTCTATCGGTGAGGTGTGTGAAAGTGCCCCCTGTAAAAAAGGGATTGTGCAGGCGAATGTGATGTATGAAGAAGCTAGGTCGTACTCTTGGCCCTAGTTGGGGCTACTGAAAAAACAAGAGACGCTGACTCGGTTTAATTCGATGGCAGATAATTGTCAGCGGGCTTGTAAAGTACCATAAATCACAACAACAACATAAAAATTAAGGACTTGGGCAAAACTGCAAACGCCAAGAATATTCAGAATTTTATTTTCAGAGTTCTGCACAGGTGTTTCAGTGCAATAGTGCCGGAAACCGTGTATGAAATTTAAAAGCCCTTTCTCAACTAATTGAAATCAAAATTAACATAGAGCTACAATTCTATTAGCCAGATCATATATCAAGATTCATTTACACAAATCATTGCGTTTACATGCCTGCGCACATATCAGTCAATAGTCACTCAATGTTTCGACATATTTAGTTCAAACTTTGATAAGGATGCTAAAACTGTGAACCAAATTCCAACTACTTAGCTCTTTATATATCGTACTTATTATGTTATTTTACATTCGAACAGCCATACAAACATACTTTCTATAATGGATTTAGTTGAAAGTTTGAAAGCAGTTTAAATATTTGGTTAAAATCACCATACCAAATTCCAATCGTCTACCTCAAAGTTTTTGAGTTTCATTCATAGACAATTAGTCAGTCAGACATTATTTAAAAAATTGTGTTTTTTGCATAGATTGAAATCTGAAGTGTGAAGATTCGTCAAAGTCTTAAGGGTTAAGGGCGAGTTTTGGACGATTGCAAAACTTTTTCTTTTGTTAACTTCGCATTTGAGAAAGTAAAAATAGTATGTTAACAGATTTAAAGAGTTTGCCAGACGCGATAAATCTCTCGAGACGTATGTTACTTTCTTGAAGAAATTGACGGATACAAATTATTTACCACTCGATAAAGTTGAAGATCAAAAATAAAATTTGAAATATACGTGTCGTGAACAGCAATTGGTGGATTTTTGAGTTTGACTTTAGGGATCAAAAGTTTTTTACAGATTCTAGAGTTCCCATCCGAAGCTGAGAGATTTCTAACGATTAGTTTAGTTTAGTTAAACTAATATAAAGTTTGGAAGAAGAAATTCATAAAAGCTATTTCTAGAACGAAATCGTAATTTTAAAAAAGGAATCAGATGAAGAGGTGGTTACCTGATTTGACATGATCTGTTTTAATTTCCACATTACGTCAAAAAGAACTTTGATTTTGGTGGGTTTAACGAAAATAGAGGAATTTATTTAGTGGTTAATACGACGACACAGTTACTATTAATGGTTATTGGTGAACAAAGTACAGAAATATCTGAATAAAAAGCAGAAGCGGGGGGAGCACATTTTATGCCCTGCCAATACAGAAATTAGTAAATGTAGATAAACTGAATGCATTTAAATATTTTATTTTTACAAAAATATGGATATCAAAACAAAATCGTAAAAGTATCAAGAACATGATAGAAATTTTCTAAAAAAAAATTTAGGTTTAATCACAGCTGCTTGCCCAAAATAATGTCTTGGCTAATAAACTATTTATATGGAATGCATTTATTTAAAATTTCATTTTGTTATAGATGAGATTAAAAAAAATATGAATATAACTTAATTAGTGTACTACAAATTATTGCGAGAATAAATTAAAAAGTAAATGTATTACGAAATAAAAGCAGAAATGAAAATCAAATTTTGGACTTAACGTTTAAAGTTAGCAAATTTTTATCTTAAATTTATTAATGGCAATATATCGCGACTGAATTTTTAAAAAAAACAATAAATTGAATTTTCCTCAGAAAAAAAACATTTCATATTATGTCTGAATGTTAAAAAATTATTAAAATTAACTAAATAATTTCTCAAAATTGGAAATGATATCATAAAAAATAATTTTTTTAAGTGTAAAAGTAATATAAAAATCTTTTCCACGGGGCAATATTTTTGGGAGATAAAGTTTGAAAGAAACACAAATACTTGCCGAATTTTTAATTATAATTAACTTTTTGACTTTTAAAAATTCATTGGTTGCTTCTTCTTACGTTGATTACGTCCATTAAGTTTTATCAAAATTGGGCTCATCAAAAGTACATTTATGTAAAAAGACAAATTTGAAAACATTATATGTAAAATTTATTTTCAAGGTATTTTTAATAATTTTCACATGGAATTCATTAGGACCCTATTAATTTATAGATCGCTTGGAATATCTGATGCCTACAATATTAAAAGAACTCAAAATGAAAGGTGTTTATATGCGAGCACTTATTCTGCAAATATAATTTATAATTCCTTATTAAAAAATATTGCAAGTTACTATTTCAATTTTCCCCCCAAATTTATTACCAATAAGGACCATGTTTAAATAAAAATTTGTTCATTAACTCACAATTAATTTCTGAAAATACTGAAATATCGTATTATTATGTGAATCACCCAACTGTGTAAAATTTCACAACAATAGCACATAAAAATAAATAAATAAAAAAATAAAAAACTGAAAATTTTATTTCTAAATTTTCAAATTTTATCTTTATAATGTTACTAAGCAAGTGAAAAAAAATTAATTAATCACACACCTTCCCCAACATATTTATAATTCAAAGATATTTGGGCTCTTTATTTCGCTAATGAAAAATTGGTTTGTAGATAAATTATATTCTCTTGTATTTCTATGATTACAAATTAAAATGATAATATTGTGCGAGAAATTATGGAGCAAATTTAACATGATATATATTCTGCTAAAATATATCATTATTAAATATCACATTAATATGGAAAAAAATTATCTATTGCTGTCTTATATTGATTTGTCACATACCCAATCTGATCAGTCTTAGAGAGTTAAACTATAAGCTGGATCAATTAGCCTTAATTATCCTAACTTCTTGATATTCATCTGCCTTATTCCTTTAACTTCATAAGCTTCGAAGAAATGCCGAGACATACCTATTTCGGTGAAATTCCAGTTATAGTGCATAAAATTTGGCTAAATATTTCCTGCCTGTCTCTTTTTATATTTAAATTTCATCAGTGAACGTATGTTCTACATTTCTTGCAAATAGTCACGGTTCGCTGAAACTTTAAATACCATCTAAAGGTTTAAAATTATTTTTCATTATAATCCAAAGAAAATGCATAAACGGATATTAAAATAAACCGATTTTTTTTTTACCATTAACAAATTCCTACCGAATTTAAAATGACTCTACACATTGCATCCCATTATATTACATGGGTACATTATTCAAATATTACATTATATAAATCTGTGCCTATTAAGGAAATTTTCGCTATTCTTCTATTTTTATTTCTTTATTATAAAATTGATTTCTCATTAATATAATTCTCATTTATTACAATTGGCCTTCAAAGAATTTTAAAATTACCTGAAGGAATTGTGGTTCTTCAATGGTCTCTGCTGACCAGGATGTTTCGCTGTTGAGTCCAACCTGTGAGGGTTTCGTACTTTCACTCTTGAAAGAGGATGCTATTATTTGACCTTCAGGTAGCATTCCGTTTTCAATTCCCATTGGCTGCATACAAACTGTAAGAACATGGATAAAAGAACATATTATTAACAGAGAAAAATAATAATAGATTAATTCTCCCATTTCTTTGATTTTAAATTAGCATAATTAAAGGTTACCATTTAAAAAATAATCATTCATAAAAGCCTTTTTTTTACTTAACATAGTGACAAAATTTTTTAAAGAAAAGTCACCATATTGGAAGAGTCATATTCCCATGTATATGAGGGACTTCCCGATAGAGCTCAAGTAATGTATAAGACATTTAATTGTAATAAAATGCAGTCAATATACTTGCTGGTGTTTAAAAGCGGCTGGTAAATAAAAAAAAGCAAAAATGTAGCAAAATAAACTAAAATACCTTTTTCTTCGAAACAACCCAAAATTTCGAATCTGAGTGCAATTTTTCTCTCAAAAAGAGTTGGCTGTATCCTCAGGAAACGTGCGAAAATTTCAGTTTCAAATAAATTTGTAACTGGCGATTCATTATCATAATTTGCTTTGTATGCCTGCAAATTGAGAAGATAGTTATCAAAAAAGTAAGGATAATTATGTTCACTTGATAAATCAATATAAGTTCAAAATTATAGAAATTTTTAATAATGCATTTTTTGTCGTGACCTATCAATTCTTAGAACAAACTATGGATAATTTTCATGCACTATCGACTTTCTTGTTTTTGGTTAAAATTAGAAATATAACCATGTTGTTCTAATCATTATCTAAAGGGAAAAAATATTTTCATACAAAAAAATTAAATTTATTCCTTTTCTAAGTTTTATTATAAATTTTGTTCTTACACAGTCAAATAATATTGTTAAAAACTTGTTAATATTGTTTTCCTCCGGAATAAGTCTTCTGGCAAGAAAGATAGTATGATAGTTGTGACAATGTTGTTGAATGAATTGATGCCGAGACAACGAACCCCAACTTTCTCTACTAAGTTGTCGATCATTCAGCAATACGGTGACGAATTTGGCAACTTTTGTGGCAAAATCGAAGGTTCCAGAAACTACTGGAATTTTGACGATAAATAGATTAAGAGCGAACATACGATATCTTTTTAGAAAAATACGAGGCAATATAATATATTTCATCTTCTAAAGTTTTTAATAGTTTTTCCTCTTATATGGTCAAAGTGATATTATATTATTAAAAATTAATATTTATAAAATTTATTTAGTTAACTTTAAGTGTTTTCTTATTTTTTATTTTCATTCTTATTTATCACACACTCTATTTATAGTTAAACATATTTCCTTTAAAAACTTTTCAGGATGAATGCTCTTTCTGCATCATACTTTTTGTTTAAGTAATATGCTGACGCCTAATTACTTGAATTTAACTCTCGATAATATATAATTTTAATTACTTGTGATAAAGGTATGGTATTAGTAAAAACAAATATTATTTTTAGTTGAAAAGATATTTTATTCTAATCTTTTACACTGTTACCTAGTATTTGATTCATTTTATGTTGGGAATTGAAAAGTAAGACTAAACATATATAAACTGAGCAAATAACAGATTTATTACAGAAAACAAAATAAAAAATATTTTCTCTTTCAACAATATTGTTTGAGTAAACATGATTAAAAAATTAAAAAAAACTGCTATTATTCAGTAAATATTTTATTCCATATCCGAGTAAAACTGAAATATTCTTAAAATATATAATATTTAACATTCTACAAAAATGATATAGAAATCCCTTTAAAACAATACAAATACCCCGAAAAAAATGCTCAGACTATTATATGAATTTTTATAAATATATATAAGATATAAAATAACTTACGACCACAAAATCTGTACCATCTCCAGGGTTCTTCCATTTTAATCCATCATCGCTGTAAGCGATTTCATAAATGCTCACCCACTCGTTTGCGTCGTTTCTGCCGCGTGTCATTAACCCAGTAATATTGGTCGGCACCATCAGATCCACCTGGAATAGACAAAATAAATATTCACAGAAGCAATTTTTTACATTTTTAGTAGATGCAAAAATAATTTGACTTCCTAAATGTTAAAGGCTTTTAAATCATTTGTTTCTGTTCCAGAAATCAGATTTATAAATAGAATTTGAAAACACACATAATTGTGAGAAAAGAATTTATTACTGAAAAAAAAATATTTTTTCTTATAAACAAATAATTTGTGAGTAAATATTAATGATATATAATGTTTTTTGTTCATTTTCACACAAACTTTAGAGGGAAAGTCAAAGGTAAAAAAGAAAGATTTTACTAACTAAATGTTATTAACTTTGTTCACTTTATTTCGAATTCATAAATCAGAATTCCGAAGAGTTATGAAATAATTATGATCATCATAAAATACTTTGGCGTTAAAAGTCTTTTTTTCTTATTAACCCATCATGTAAATGTTGATTACCACATTTTATTTCTAAACTCAAGAGATAGGCTTTAAGGGTAGGTTAGACACACAGAAATGTTATTGTTTCTGATGGCTTGTCATAAACAAGCCCTGCTGACCAAGTTAGCGAATTTAAACCGAAATTTTTGCGTCTCTTGTTTTTCAGTAGCGCCATCTAGGGCTAGGAGTACGACTTAGCTACTCACGCGTCATAACCCTTTTTACGGAGCGGACTTCATTCATGCATTTTCTTCATCCAACCACAAATCGTAATTTAGACCTAAACCAGAGAACGATTACCTCTGATACAATTACCTCTGATTACCTCTGACCTGCGAGTTACAACGCCGAATTACGATTAGTATTTGGCAATAACTGCCAAAAGAAGCAGACAGAGCATCAAACCTGTCCCGTCAGCTATCTTTAGCCGTGGGTATGGCAGTTTCAGTGCCAACAATATATAGACGTTTGGGATATATTGGTCTATATTCTTGCAAGCCTGTCAGATGTATTCCGCTCACGGCAACTCATTGTTGTCAGCGGTTAGCCTGGAGTATTGAAAATGCATTGTGGACAACATCACAAAGGCTTGTGTGATGTTTTCTGACCAGTCTAGGTTTAGTTTGCACGTCGAACTTTCATATGGAGAACCCAAGGTACCTTTATCACCAGGGTAACATCATTGAATGACACCGTTACAGAGGAGCTGTACGTTACCGGATAACAAGGAGTGACACTTGTAGGGGGACTTTGGTTAGTAAATTCCAATGTGATTATAAAAATTCTTTGCCGATATTTAAAGCGCTTAATACTCAGTGACACTTCAAGTACACTTGGAACATTGTAAAACATCATAGACTGTTTTTTCGACTTTTGCTTGTTTGTCGTTATTAACTGTATTCACCTTTAGCTTAGTTTATATCTAATACTAGCATTTTATCTCCTGCGGGTGGCTCTCTAATGCCATTTTTTATTGTGAAAATTATACTACAATAAGAAAACGCAGATTATTTTTTAAGCAGATTATATTAAAATCTATTTAAAATGTTCGAAATATTGTCACTACAATCACAACTGTGAGAGATGGACTGCTGTGTTTTCACATCATTCTTGAGCATATACTTCAAAATATCTGTATCCAAAATTTCATTCTTTTTCCTTGAGCAGTATGATCATTATTGACCCGCATATCGACAAAGTGTCTTTTATACAATGCCAATGAATTATAAGATGATTACCATATAATTCCTTGATACTGTACAGTGATCAAGGAATTTGTATACCATTACGTTCCATGTTCTTTCGAAAGTGGTTTGTTCAAATGAGTACTAACTATCCTAGTAGTTTAACCCACGATATCAGTTTATTTTGTTATTAAATCAGAAACTAAAAATTAAAAGGAGAAATTTAATCCTTTTCAAACTTAATTCCATAGAGATAAAGCAAAAAATAAAATACTGCCGAAACGAATGATAATAGAAAATGGATAGTGCCAGTTGGACAGAGAACATGGAAATGGGGCGAATTTTTTAAATTATAAAATTTGATCCGACACAAAATTGAGTTTTACATGGTTTCACAAGCAAAGCCATTATTATTGGGCATATGATTTGTCACTTGAATAATAGTCGGTAACTGGCTTCAGAAATTCATCTTAATATTAGCATCAATAGTGTATGTGGTTGGACGTCGCGGTTTTTCTTTGTTTTTTACACTTATTTTTACAACTTTTAAACTACTCAGTTCTTTAGTAAACATTTTACCTTGAGGAAATATTACCCTGTCCGTTCTACGAGTTTAAACTCATGGTCTTTGGCGCAAAGGTACAGTAGCCCATTTATGCCTACTTCGCAATAGCGCAAAACGAACTGAGATGATATGCAACCTATCATAAGCAAAACGAAAAGTCCTACCTATTGACTTGCTCATTGCTCAAAGCCGGATATCCAACTTGCAAATGATTAGAACAAATTTGTGGATAGTTATTCTCGTAAAGCGTACTGATATAGATAAGTTAAATATGAGGACACTTTAGATTCAGCCTGAATATCAGAGATAGACATTGAAGGAGATTCATGATGAGTATCAAAGTCAAATGTTGGATCACTTCGAATGTGACAAAGTCGTTGGTATGATAAAGAATGACAACGGAAATCTTATTTAGTGGCAAAAAAAAAAAGTTTGTCTCCTCATCTATTGAGTTTCTTAATGGTTTAGGAAGTATGGATTATTATTAAGTTATTTTTCTCCCATTCAATTGTTATGTCAGGAGGTTAAGAATCTTAAATTTGTCCACTTTGGTTACTCTTCTACAAATCGGAATTAAACATCTGTTAGTTTATTTTGGGTCTAACGTTTTTTCATAATTAATTCATAGCTTCACCAGCTGCAGAATCGCTTAGTGAGAGCACTAAGAAAGTATCTGGATATTTCTTATTTTTCAGAAACAAAGTATAATCCAACAGAACATTAAATTCCTGTCGCCACAAAAATATATTTTTCTATAAGCGTGGGAAAAATTTTTAAAGCAAAAGGTCGTCTACATTTATAGATGTAGGCAATCTTTCAAATTGCAATATCCGAAATTAAAATAAACATCCAAATTCACCTGGTTAAAATAGTTAAAAGATATTATAATATAAAATACTTCTAGAAATTTTAAGTAAACCGTGAATGGATTATAAGAAAATGAAATTTGGAAATCTTAATACTAATTGTAAATCCTTTTTTTCAATTTATTTCAAGATATGATGAATCGCTGATAATAATTCGTAGTTTTCAATAAAATTCTGACATGAAATTCATGAAAGAATCTATGCAGTTTTAAAAATATGAAAGTGTGTTTTATATTTTTTACTAATTTTTAAATTTATCGATTTAAATTATTTTGAATAAGTATGAAATTGAATTTTGAGGCTTAGTGAAGGATCAAGATCTAAAATAGAATTGTTCTCAATTTTATAAATTTACACCCAATAGAGTTAAAAATAATTAAAAAAAACACCCTAAAATTATCAGAATTGCATGATTTTTGCTTTCTTTGTAGGTCTGGCACCTTTACAAGAGGATTTTGTGTTAGTTATAAAAAACAACAACCCTGAAATGGAAAAATATACAAAGGATGTCTTTCAACATTTATTTTGATTTATCTATACTTATAATAAAGCTCAATGTGTGTGTGTGTGTGTGTGTGTGTGTTGGCGCTCTACAGACCAGACCATTCAACCTACAGCTACCAAATTTGGCACGTGTATACCTTGGAGACCGGGAATGTGCACCTGGGGGTTATTTTTTCGAATTTTTAATTAGAATTTTATTTATTTAAAAATTAAGCGGAATTTTGACGTGTTTCTGCTATAACTGCCGAAAATATTACCGCACAAAAAAGATTTTTACATGAAGTTAAAGATAAAAAATTTATCTTTTAAATGATACTACTGTTTTAATCTTATAATTAAATTCCTATTTTTAATGAATTTTTAAATAAATATTTTAACTATGTTTTTCAATAATTTTTTTCGTCAAAAATAAAAATGAGGATTAAGCACGTTTCGCATTCATGAGAAAAAAATAGCTTTTTTCAAAATGTTGCCATCACATTGATTAAAGCTCAAACTAAAAATAAATTAAATCTTTTTGGAAATGAAATCTGCAAGAATATAATTTTCGGCATGTGTTTGTAGAAAATGAAACAAATATGAAATATTATTTTTTCTAAAAAATAAATTCAAGAAAAATTATTTTATGGTCTTATTTTATTTATTTATGAAATTATTTTATGAAAAATTATTTAATGACTCATAAAATAATGAAGATATAAACAAACTTATGGCATTTATTGATGGAATAACTCATATATTTTCCTTTTCAGGATTGAATATTTTTACTTTTGTAAATATCGTCTGCGCGTGTTTTTAATTTCAGATAATTTCATTTTCCAGTCTAAATATCTGTACTTTTCTAAATATCGTCTGCTTATTAATTGCATTCTTCTCTCTTTTGTTTTTGGCAACTATTGATATGTTATGTTTACTTTTGATGTGTTTGATCTATGTAGTACTTTTGTATGTGAAGTTTTATTCGATCGGATATTAAGGAGAATGCATACACCACAAGAGAAAGCACAGATTTTATGGTGGTCATAGAGTTAATTTCCAATCAACTAAATCACTGACTTTTAAGAGTTAATTTCAAATCACTTAAACTGACTGATTTATGAAGATTTGAATATCACTATTCAATAAAAAAAGGATAATTTTAGATTTTTCATCGAACGTTTCAAAGAAAATACGCCAATAAGCGCGCAAGTTTCTCAAGATTAATTGGCCTAAGATTATGAAAATGGTGAGTTTTTCTAAATTTTTAACATTTAAAACTTCATAAATAAGTCTCAGTTGATCGTAGAAAATAGAAACATTCATTCATTTATTTAAAATTTGGTGTGTCCAGAATATTTCTCAGAATATGATACCTTACTGCATTAAATTTAGACTTCATAATTTTTCAAATATATTTATAAGCAGGAACAAAATATTATTATTGATTTCATTTCAATCCTTTTGAAAGCAAAACTAAAAACTGAATTTTATACTGAATCTCAGAAATTTTTGTTGAATTATTGTTTGAGATATTACATAAACTATGAAAAATATTTTGTAGTTAACATAAGACTTAAATTCCGAGCGATTCTGTTTGCAATACTCATATTCAATAATAATAATAATTAATAAATAACAATAAAGATGATAAATAAAATAAAACGCTTGGTTTTATTAAAAAATATCTTAATATTAATTGCAATTTCGTCATTTACATTTTTAATTAAAGTTGAAATTTTACCGGAAATGGCAACAAATTAGCAAAATATATATAGTAAATTTAACGAAACGATCTAAACAATATAAGTTTGGTATGACTATCAAAATTTGAAGATTAAAAATGTTTTATTTGAGAATCCTTTAAGAGACCAGTTACTTAAAATATTTAATTGAAAATTGTAGCGAGCGGTAATACTGGCGAACCGGCTGGTCGCCAAAGGCGGCTAGTATTATATATAAACAACAGTAGGCATAAATTTTTTTATTTAATATTAATAAGTTTGAATGAAAAATATTGCTATAAAATAAAACATTTTAAAATATTTTTTTAAATTAAAGAAACTTTTTAAGGAAATAAAACCGATATCATTAAACAGGGTATTGCTTATATTTTAAGGTAAAAATGATTTTTGGGCAATAATATGATCTGAAATACCGAGGAAAAATAACAAAAATTTCAATTTTAAACAATTAATCTAATTAAAAGTTTGAATTAAAATTCTAATTCTAATTAAAATTTTGAAATCTAAATAATCTAATTAAAATTCTTTAAAAAAATCTAATTAAAATTTTGAATAATTTTTTCTTAATAAGCACCTACTGCTCATAAAGTATACACCTAATTTTGGTAAATTTGTTAATTCTAAAGCTAATGTCTTGTTCGATAAGGCATTTTGAACACTTTTTTACCATCATGCGTATGGTATGATGTAATTTGCAGAGAGTATAAACACACGTATGCTAAATAATTGAAATTTCAAAAAAATTTATCTGTAATAATTTTCTATTTTGCAGGAAAAAATAACTTCTAATATTAATTATTTTTATAGATTGAAATATTTAAAAGAAAATATTCTTTCAAAAATAACTTTTCAAGTTTTAAAAGAAGCCTTAATATGTCTTTAAAAACAGTACATTTTCAAATTTCCGTCTCGCGAAAGACAGTAGAAAAGTTTGGCCTGAATTCACTGTCCGAAATCGCAGCTTCTTATCAGGGCTTGTTCGAAATGCCGTAAAAGTTGACATACACTGGATTAAAAGTTATTAATGGCTTGGTAATGGGGATCCTGTAAAGGACAGTAGTTGCTGATGCATGAAATTACTTTGAAGGTGGTAAAGAATTTTAATTACTCAGCCCGCAAACAAGTGTATTTTCCGAGATGAGAATGGCTAGTGGTTATCCTAGAAGAATCAAGATGCTTTATACTTTGACACGATGCTCTCTTGTTTTTAATTTTCAATTAAATTTGATGAAAATGCATCAAAGATAAATAAAATTGTGAAGTATAAAAGGCTTAAGAATTTAGCAATGCTTTCAAGGATACAACAACAGATTATTAAACAGGAATTCTTTAATTTTAGAAGTCTGCCACATGTTTTAACTATCGATCTTTCGAGGAAAATTCCAAAAGACGAAATATTTTTAATCTCCCGCCTTGGGTCTTTTTAAATTCCAAAGGGGAAACTTCCAAAAACTTTTTAAGAAATTTAAATTGTTGGCGGAAAGTTATATAAAATGAATATATACATGCTTTTGGGAAGCTACTAGCACTTCATTTATTACTAGCTCAAAACTTCTAACTCATACAAGTAGATGTAGTTTGATTTAGAAAATTGATTTAAATCCAACTCATTGCATAACAGGAATGAAAAATTATTAATAGAGTTTGAAAACCAGCGGGAAGGATCCCCCCAAAACTTTCTCGCATACTCTCCAATACATTTGACATGCCAGAGAGCGCCTTGCATGGCATTGGCGAATAATAGTTACGAAATATTAACTTTTGGCGTGAATTCAGAATTTTAACTGAATCTATCGTGTCATCCTTGGATAGTTATTTGGCGATTAATCTTTGACATGCATTAATAGTATCCAGAAATCTAATTTTTGTTTTAGACACGTTTTTCTACACAGATTGAAACAAAAAATTTGATATAAAATTGCACTTGTAGTTATAAATTCTCATACAAAATTTGATATATTAAAGTTATTGCGTTTTTGCATGTTTCTGAAATTACAAACCGACAGATAGTCATCCTCTCATTAGATTTGGCTCAAAATAATTTGATAGGGGCTTACACTATAGATATTAAATATTTGTGATGAATTTTGTCCATCTAGCTCTTTTATATGATAATTACTATATTTTCTCTATACTACATATAAGAGGAAGTAAAAATTCAGCATAGAATTGAGAAATAGATTATACCAATACATAAGTTCGCCAGTATACATAATGCAATAATCTTGGCGATATATCTCGGCCATTAGTTGATTGAATGTGGAGAACGATATAATGCATAAATATCCCTCTTTTCAATGCATTATTATTTGAACGTTTAATTTTTCTTCGTGATTTATCATTTATATTCCCATTGATCTTGAAATTATTTTAACTATTAAAGAAAACAGGCTAAAACAGAGTCAATGCATCTTAGAATAACATTTATACATGAGAAACCCATTCATATCACTTAAGGGTGAAAAAGATTATAGTTTAAAGACCAATTTAGCTTATAATTATTTTAGTAACGTTATTAAAGTATTTGTATTTTATAAGATATTAGGAATTTCACAACCTAACAATTTTATAAGGTAATTTCAAAAACAATTTAGACAACTACTGCCATTTACAAGATTTTCTTTTAACTCTTCAATTAACCTGTATTTAATTCACTACTTAGATGCAAAGTTAGGAAACAACCCAATTTACTTTTGTAATAAACTGCTATTTATGCACAAAGTTATAATGATATTATAGAATTCTACACTTTTATGTAGCAAGAAGTTTATGCAGTTCTTTGAGGGAATAAACTGATGCAAAAGAATCACTTCCGCTTGATGTAAATCATGGGATACGCCACTGAAGGATTAGCAGATACTTTAATTTGCTTAATTAGAAACATAGAAGATAAAAAAGTACTATTGGAAAAACTTTTTGGATTAAAAGGTGAAAATTAATCAGTACTTTGATTTGAAGCTTATGTATTCTTTAAAAAATATCTTAATTATATTTGTCAATTAAATTTCAAGTGATTTCTTTTCAAAATAATATAGAATTGAAAATATCTTGTGTAAATTAGAAAACACATAATAGTAAATTACCGTAAGTAGATTTAGAATGATTGCAAGTGTACAAATTAAATTTTAGTTAAGTTTAGTTGTATTAAAGTCCCGTTTTAAAGCAGCACTAGGACTATTTTGGGACGGACCTCATAATTTTGAACCTCGGTCAGATGATGAGGACGACACCTGAGCTAGCACCCCCCTCTCCACACCACATCACATCACATCAGTGGGAGGACGTTTGGCCTGGACGGTTTAACGTGCACCAGACCCGCTTACTTGACGGTGGGATCGGGTTTCCGATTCCGAAGTCGTAACCTTACCACCAGGCCACAACGGCCCGTATAAATTAAAATGCATTGAGATAGAGATGCAGTCATAAACCTTCATTTGCGGCATTTAGTAGGTATAAATCGTCATTCCTGGTGCTAATTCCATCATTTAATGCTTAAGGATGACAGAAAAATGATGTATGTACAATCTACGTAGAAGATGAACCGTGTAGGCTATATATACCTTAGAAATACGTTTCTATACAATGTGTCAGCCAGTACATAAATAGACAATCTATGAGAAGCATGTAATGTAATGTTTGGAGGTATAGCATGTGAGCAAAGATGAGAATTAGATTGTTACCAAACATATATAGTATCTTCAATAGGATCATTTTATTCCGCCTCAAAATGCCATATATAAAATAAAAAAGTTTGCCGATTTCGAGTTTTTCTTTATGCTATTAAAGTATGAGATCAAGGTCAGAAATTTCATTATATAAGCATTTGTGTCTGCTGCAAAAATAATTTCCTACAGATAATAAAAGCGAAGTTCTAAATCAGGAAATATTTAGTAAATTTAAACATTTTATTTTCTTTGTTTCAATTCATAGCCTAATTTAGGAAGTTTCAAATTCTGCCTTTCTAATATTTTTTTTGTTCCAAGAATTTTTCTACATCTGTAGAGCATCTTTCCAGAATAAAATATGAAAGCGTACTACAAAGTGATAAGAATCAACCAGTAAAAGTCAGAGAAATAAAGAATTCTTCGAATAGGCAGTCTCATAAGATTGCCTATTCGAAGTAGATTTATATAGGTAGAAAAATGTAAGATTTTGTGAGAAGCCTAATTATGAAATTTTCCAATTTTGGACGATCTCTTTAGTATATCTTTTCTTCAAGAATACTTCCACAACTGTAGAGCACCTTTCCAGAATAAAATATGACAGAAGTACAATACATTGATAAGAATCAACTAGTAAAAGTTAAGAATGCTTCGAATAGACAATATTTCTCATAATTAGGTATACAAAGTTAGTAAAACCTATCAGAAGGCTAATTAAGATATTTTCAAATTCTGGACGATCTCGTTAGCATTTCTACTATTTTTTTCTAAGAATGCTTCTACAACTATAGAACACCTTTCCAGAATAAAATATAAAAAGAGTGTCATAAATTGATAAGAATCAACTAGTAAAAGTTATATATTATATTGGGTTGTTCGGAAAGTAATTTCGTTTTTTCCCGACAGAGGTTTTAATTGTATTTTTTGCACCAAACTTCACATTTAAGCCGTATAATATTTATATGCTTTGAGAGCTCATATAGCAAGGCTTGTGTGTGAAAAATTTCAATTAATTCTACGCAGTAGGTTTTGGTTGGTGCCCTTTTAAAATATGAAGAGAGATAAGCAGCATTTTCGACATATCTTACTGTTTTACTACAGAAAGGGTAAAAATGCTGTTCAAGCCAGAAAGAAATTGATCGATGTGTATGGAGGTGTGTTGACAGTACGCCAGATTTTTTTGTCAGATTTTATCTCAGACCTGTTGATTGGCCTCCACGTTCCCCGGACCTCAATCCTGTGGATTTCTTCTTCTGGGCCACATGAAATCTCTAGTTTATCAGACACCTTTGGATACAGTGGAAAATCTCATAGCGCGGATCTTCGTCGCTGCTGGAGAAATCACAAGAACACTTGGTATATTTGAGCGCTTCCGGCTGCCCTTTAAACGTGGGTGTCGATTGTGTAATGACTTTCGCGGCCGCAACACTGAGTAATTTTTATGAAAGTTTCCCATTGTCTCCTTTTTTATATTAAAATGTCTGTGCTGCAAATGTATGCTGTATCTGTATTCCACCAAATAAATTTTCACCATCGTTTGCGACTTTACATTTATTTCTTTGGAAATTCTTATCGCCTATTTGCCTACTATCACTCCTCAGAATTTATCGATAGAATTTTACAATACCTTCTGTAAACATCGGTGGCGATGTTGCAGCGATGTTTAACGGCAAACATTTTAGTTTTTCTTGAATATTTTAAAACCTCTTCAGTTTTCACACAACAGACTTATATCAAATTAAAGAGTATAAAATTCCTTATATTTTTAAGCTTTTAATTTTCTTAAAATTTTAATATTTTTGAAGATAATGGTTCTAAACTACTTTTTCGTTTTCAATAATTTACGACTCCTTGGTTCATCAAATCGGCATGTTACTTATATGAAAAATATCCTTTAATAATGGGCTTTCACCTAAAAAAAGTTTATATTTAAAACACCATTTCTTATTTTTTTGTTAATTTTTTACTGTTTCCACCAGTTCTCCGACTCCCTATATTTTTGCGATTTTCACCCCTTAAACGTCGTTTGGAACCCCATGTTGTATGTGATTCTTTATCCTCTTGATACCTACTATCACCCCTCTGAGTTTGTCGGTCGAATTCGGCAACACCCTGTATATATAGGTAGTAAATTGTGAGATTTGCCTAATTAAGAAAGTTTCAAATTCTGGACGATCTCTTTTACATTTCTAATATTTTTTTTCTACAACTGTTGAAAACATTTATAGAATAAATAACACAATAAAACATGACAAAAAGCCATAGACTGATATAAATAAGAAAATAAAAGCAAAGGAAAGGAGGAATGCTTCGAATAGACAATATTTCTCATTATTAAATATAAAAAGTTAGGAAAATCCTAGATCGTACCTACGAGTAGTTAGAAAGACTTCGAATTACACACTTTAAATATACAGTTATTATATGAAATTGAATCTTATTTATTTTTATTTGTAACGAAGTTTTTGTTTTTTATGCGAATGCATAATTTAAACAAAATAACATACAACAAATAAGGAAGGTATTTTTATAATCACAGCTTGATTTTTATGTCCTTAATCGTATTATTGTTTCTTAAACTTATAAATTAAAATTAAATCCTTAGACGACTCTGTAATTTTATAAGAAAATTACTTATAATGCACAAACACGAGTAATCTATGAATCTTAATCAAATCAGTAATATTAAATCAGCAGAGTATTTCCGAAACAGAAAGTGTCATCTGATTAGATAGTAGAGAATACAAATCAGTTAAAAGTTGAAAAACTATCATTTCTTAAAAATAAATAATATATTTTACTATTTCCACGCAAATTCTACATGAAAATAATTCATACATAAGTAAAATATAAAGTAATATAAGTAAAAGTAAAACTGTGCAGAAAGAAAATGATTCATTATTATCTGATATTAAATGCATAAAGTATTTAATAATTTTATAAATATTTTTAATTTAAATCTTAAAGGGTTAGCAAAAATAATTGTGAGAATCATCTTAGCATTCTTTTAGTCAAATTCACTTTCAAGATATGAAGTCCTATTCTTGATTAAGATTGGTTATTAATCTATTTTTATTGGACATTTAAATGAATTAAGTGAATCAGATGATGCAGAGGAAATTTCCGAAATTTCGGGGGATGTTATATGATATCGTGTTATTTATATCACTGAGAAATTTTCATGAACAAAATAAAATGATAAAAATCTATTTTGATAATATTGGATTATTATTAAGTAATTCAAAACATCAAAATAAGCTGATGATTAATAAAAGGAAAAATTTAGGTAAAATAACAAGTAAAATCGTGGAAGATGGAAGTATTTATACTCCCTGAGACAAGTACGTACCATACCTATGTTTTACTGCTGTCAATAAATTCCTTAAGTGCATTTCAGTACTCCATTTATTTCACAACATCTGTCCTTCATTCAATTGAAAAATAATGAATTTTCTTTTTCTAGAAAAAAAGTTTTATCCAGAATTCTGAGCTATCATTTACATTTTAGTACCATAACTCTGATTGCTTTCGCTCAGCAAAAAATTTCATATCGCAGCATAGGCATGTGAAAAATCAGTAGGCTACAATTATTTCAATTTGTACTGAGATATATTGTATTTCTTCATTTTTTTCAATTATGTTGTGGTCCAAATATCACCTTTTTTTCTCACCTTTCTTCAAAGAACATGCGACAAATCATTGATTGATAGATGCAAATAAAAATAATAGAAGAGAGCTAATATTGTTTTAATATGTCTCTTAGAGGTAGCAAAGTTATAATTATTGGCTGCATTGTCGATTGCGATGCCCTGCTTAATATTTATTATATAAATATTTATTACATAATTTACCATTTCAGAAAACGTACATTAAATATGATAAATCAAGTTGTGTGCATGGATATAAAAATTTCATTACTGATGATTTTTTTCCCTTCTCGAGGATGTAATGAATTCAAAAAAAAGTAAAATCGAATTTTTATAGAGAATACTAATACAATATGACTTAAAGGTTGTTTGAAAGATCAAAAGATAAGTCAGGCATATTGACCATAGATAATTTCTGTAGCAGAAGTTGGAGTCAGAAATGCAAAGGGGATATGAAAACGAAATAAATAGAAAATGATACTCCAGATAAATTATACAACATAAATTTAATGAACCATAAATTTACAATGGTTTAAAAATAGAAAGCATGAATCACATCAAGCAAAGCATATGTTCGCTTCAGACAATAGATCTTTTCACCAATTAAAATACCTCAAAAGTTTATGGTTGTTTCTTTGCTAAACATTTTATGCTATGTATGACCTATTTAGTTGTTACTTATGTACCTGCTTATTATTTTATGGGAAATCTGCATTTCAATTCTGAAATATAATGTCGCAAATCTGAAATTTTGTTTCCTGGTACAGTTAATCTCATTGTAAATAGAAGATTTGCAAATATTCCAAAAGGATGCTGAATGGATTGACTTTCAGTTTTTTGGAAATATTGGCGGAAAAATAAAGGTAATAATAAAGGCGGTATCTCTATTGGGACTTGAGATCTATAGATTCTTTCAGAATAATTTATACCTTTAGAGAGACTATATAAAATGCGAGAACTAAAACGAGGGAGTCACGTGAATTCTCTCTGAATTGTTGACAGTAGAGCGAGCTCTCTAGTTGAGCTCTGTTCTTTAATAACGGTTTGAGGCCGCGATGGCCTGGTGATAAGGTCTCGGCTTGTGAGCCGTAGGGTTTCAGGTTCGAGACCAGATTCTACCGAAGAACCGTCGTGTGAGGGGGTCTGTTGCACGTTAAATCCGTCATGCCAAACGTCCTTCTGCTGGTGTGGTGTGGTGTGATGTGATGAGGGGGTGCCAGCTCAGGTGTCGACCTGGTCATCTGACCGCTATGTTTTGATGCATGTATTTTATGTTTTCTTATGAAATAAAGCGTCATTTATTGTTATCAAGGTTTATATATCGCATATCCACTGTACATATTTATGTAGCAATAATGCTACATGCTACATATATGTTATATTTAAAATAAATTTTTGAGACGACTTATAGAAAATTTGTATAGTTAACCATAAATACTTAAATAAATAGCCAATACTTATCCACTTAATTGTATGTAAATAATTTTAGTTTTTTTTAAAATATAAATCTTACTGTACTTATAGTTTTCTGTACTTCATATTGGATAAATTTAATTTCACGAATCAAAATGAATTTTTTTTACACTCACGTTTCTTAGTTATATTGAGTTTCGTTCAATCATCCGAATTTCCACGTTACAAATCAGTCGGATCCCTATTTAACTCGGATAATTGGAACTCAACAAAAATGCATTTTTCATGTCACTTGTTGCATTCAAAGAGCTCTTACAAAAAACAAGCAATATCAAGAGAGAAAAATACCCTTACCGATTCTGATTTATCGATATCTGTCTCTATAATCAATTTCTTTTAGGTAGAGCTCGACCTCCGAAAAGAATTACCTGGATATATGGATCTTCATCGTCCAAGTCAGGCACCCACGCTGTGTCACTGTCAAGCCGGGCGTTCAGGGGTCTTAGTTCTGGATTTAAAGAGGACGAAGCTGTTATCTGGAAGTCATAAATTGCGCCACTTTTCATTCCCAGCGGCTCCTGGCAAACTATAAATAGAATGTTTCGCATCAGTTTCTGGATTCTTAAGTCAATAAAACTACAGCACAGTCTATTTCGCGTCCATGTCTGGATTTTATTTAAATCAATAGTTATTGCGATAGAGTTTTGCTGGCTTTATTGAAAAGATTTGTCTGTAAAAAGGAAAGATGCGATTACCGGTTTTCGTTCCTTATAAAGTGATCTTGGTTTTGGTTAGTGAAAGGGAAGTAGGTAGGAGGATGGATGGACGCGATTGGATAAAATAGTTGAAAGACTGATTGCAATATCGAGGTTAGAAACGGATTATGTTTTTTCCTTTTAAATTTGTTTTTGATTTGAAATAACGTTGGGAAATAGAACATTTAAAAATAGCCATGCCAAGGCATTGCTTTATAAAAACAACAATAACTTTTATTTTTATGAAAGTTAATGCAGTCATTTCAGTAATTCTGTTTTGGTTTTTAAAGCGGCTAAGTTACTATCAAATTAAATGTTTTATTCGAGGCAAATTAACAAGACTTAATTCTATATGCCCCTCTAACAAGTTTCAATTTTTATAGAAAACAGTACTATTTCGAAAACATTACATGAAAAATTAAAAGAAGTAGGGTAAAATCAATACCCCTTTTTATCACACATAGAATATTGTGTATCTATTGTTCCTCTTTTTCTTATTTCGAGGATTTTTTTTTAACACAACGATCAGTTTCAAAATGGAGTCAAACAGAAAAATTATGGATCAGAAAACAACCTTAATTCCTTTGAGAAGTGAAATTAATTTTCGCTTTAATAGATGCTTCAGAAGATATGCCAAGTTTTGAGTGTTTTCTAAAAAGTAGCCAAATATTAGTAAAACTCATAACTGCACTAAATTTTTTGATTTGAATCTGAATATTAGATCACGATTACGCTAGCAAAGGACTAGTTTCACTACCTTTGAAAATCTCTTTTAAGAAGAAAATCGAAGCAAAGAAAAAAAAACGATTTAAAAAAATTGACGTATTATTTCTTGAATATAAAATTTTATTATTTTCCTTAATAAAGGAGTTTCCTTACTGCCACCTTTCATCTGAGGAAATTAGTACGGGACCTAGAAACTATTTTGAAGAAGAAATGTTTTGTTAACAGCTTTTCGATGACGAACATGGCACCTTCCACCTTGACTTTAACATCTTATATCGCTTTCTCAATTGATTGATCATCTTCATTAAAAATGAGATCTAAAATATCACCTGATCATTTCATTAGAAATTCAGCGATACTTTCAGGGACTGCCTCTTTTACAATGGACTGTTTTTTCATGCATATATTTTTATATTTAAATATTTTTCTAGCCCTGTTCTGGACATTTTACACTTAAATATAGAGGTTGCCTTGAATTTTTTGAATACAAGTATACGAAGTGTTTTTAACACTATTCTTCATTGTTACTGGTACTTTGTTTCTAGTTACCGTATTGCTTTAATGGATTCTTTTATGCTTTTTTTTTGCTAATCATTTTTTAATTTTATTTTTTATAACTGTTTTTGTTATCATTGTACATTTAAACTCATTCTATTACCAGGATTTGCTCTTTGGTGCTATGCATATTTTTTTTCTTTGCGATGTTCCGATGTGGCCGGGTATATATTTTATTAATTCCCCTCATTTGTAGATCTAAGACTTTCTTCTTTTCCAAAAACACGATAGTTGTAGACCTCTAATTTAATAATTTATTTTCCTACATGTTGTCCATCTTCATTAATTGGGAACATTCATTGTTCTAAAAGCAGGGGCAAGCATGGCATGGTGCTAGCTCATCATGGTGCAATAGATCTTAGAAGAAATAGAGATATTAAATGGAGAAAATATTGCTTTTCTTCTGAAAGTTGACTATACAAAAACACCGAAGTTTAAAAAATCGCATCATTTGCATTTCGAAATCATTTTAATTTGGTTCTTAGTACAATCGAGCTTCGCTATTTTATCTAAATCTGCGAACGAAATACCATTTAAAAATGTTGCACCATGTTGGTACTTAAGGAAGTTGGAGGACCCATGTATAAGAAACCATCTTGCAGAAGCACTGCAATCGAGATAACGGATCACTGCAGAAAATAATGCAAACATTATGATAGGCCCTCATTCTGAGCGGTGCATTCACAAAATTATCATTCAGGACATACACTCCTTCAGATATTAACTAACGCATTTTAAAAAAATGATGGAGATATTTAAAAAAAAAATTTAAATCTTATTATATATAATTGGAAAATTAATATTAAAAGTGGAAACAGAATGTGAAACTTGGCAAACAGTGCATTAATTTGATCGTCAGGGGATGAAATTAATGTAGATCGCAAAAAGAATTATAACATTTTGTTACTTCAAAATACTTTTTATCAATTAAGTAATATGACATTGTCTTTATCCACATGCTATAGTAAATCAGTGCTACAGAGATACAAAATAAAATAAAAATACAAAGGAAAGTGTACAATATATTAAGGTTAAATAAAAATGGAAGAAAAGTAAATATCAAATTAAATTAATTTAATGAATCCTCCGCTGGAAGTCTGATGTGTCTAAAATTTATCAAGGGACGCACATTTGATGCATTTTTATGAGGACTTTCAGCTATTTGAGGACGATAAAGATTTCGATTGAAGAATAAATTGTAAATGTATAAGAAATTTTTAAATTAAAAAGGGGCTGCAGCAATTATGAAGGAAAAATATTAGGCTTGAAGGGAAAATAGTTAGAATAGAATTAATAGTTTAAAATAAAAGATGTAAGGAAAATAATGATTTAAATATGGTACCTTTAAATTCTTTCCAAAAGACGCATTTTTGTGGTTTAATTTAAACCTTGTTAGCTTAGGTGACGCTCCCGCAATTTTTAAATAACTGCACCAACATCGTTCTGAAATTCCTTTCCTTACATTTTAAAGCCATTTATTAAAAGTTCAGATTTAGAGGTGGGAATGTTATTGATGGTGTGATTATCAATTAAATATTTGATTTAATATTTAATTAAATTTTTTGCATAGCTTATTAATTTTTAGGAATTGATTCAAAATGGTAATGGTTAATATTTGTAAATTTTGTAAAATGGTAGAATATTTTGCCCCTTTGGAACATTTTACAGAATCATTTCTTTTGTCCTCAATATAAATTTTTTTATATTATTTTGTACTTTTATAATTAGGTTTAAAATATTACTGAGTGTTGGTGATCACTGTTTTTGATAAGTGTTAGCTTAACTAGATAAATATAATGTTATAAAATTGAAGCCTTGGAGGTTAAATATAATCAGGTCATCAATTTGTCTGAAAGCTTAGTGGATTTTTAGAAGTTCTTTAAAAGAAGTGAAGAAACAAGTTGGCCAGTACAGAGGAAAAATGAGTTCCTTGAAGGGTATCTTTTATTTGTTGAAAGATATTTTCTCTGTAGTGAATAAAATTGTTGTGGATGCAGTAGAGTGTCAGAATTTTGTTGTAAGTTATCAGAACGTTGTATAGGGTTTAAAAGTGTTAAAAATAATTCAACAAAATTCTTGTAGTTCATTGACGAGAGTATTAGATCTTGAAAGTCATAAGTTTTTTTTTTTAATTCTGTTTGGGGAGGGGGGGATTCAATTACTTTTTTTTTAAATCTAAAACTTTAAAGGAACGGTAAAGCCTATCTGAAATTGCTGGAGGAAATGATTTCTGAAGCGGTAGTAGGAAATCTGATCCACTGATATGGCAAATGTATGAATTTTCAAGCCAATAATGCCTGAAAATAGCCAGCCATGACTGAATATTCTTTCGTTCTCTTCTTTTATGGTATATCGAAGTGTGAAAAAAACTGTTGTCGTATAGTTTATAGTTTACATATAAGTATTAAACGTATAATTATTTTTATACCGATAAATTGTTTGTATATAAATAGTAATATTTATTAAAAATGAGTTGGTTTTTTTAAAAAAAAGTGAAGATGAGTCTGATGACTTTAAAATAGAAAATTATACAAATGTATTATCAAATGGACTAAGTGAATATGGAAATGAGTATGAGTAAAATGATGGAATGAGTACGATAATAGTAACAATGATTCATTTTTTACTAAGATCGAATGTATCCATCATACTCAAAAAATGATAGTTCTGGTAGTTGTAAATGTCATAATAAAGTTTCAAGGACATAATAAAGAAAGACGAATCTGATGACTCCAAACCAGAAAATTATTCATATGTATTATTAGAGGGACATAGTGAAGATGGAAATGAACATGAGTATGAAGATGGAATGAGTATGATGATAGTAATAGTGAATTATTTTTTACTAAAAAGTCGTCTTTTATTCATCTCATGCTGAACTAGTGATAGCTCTGCTGTTTGTTAAGGCCATGATAAAGTATTGACATTAGTATGATAGAATGAAATTAAGGTAATGAGATTTGATTTCTCATACAATGGCAATCTTCTGAATATTCAGTATTACAGAATGGCATTAATAATATTGCTTATTTTATAAAACGACTTAAAAATATTTAAGGAATAAGTTCGCATGCTTTTGTGAATAATCAACTAAACTAAGTATCAACTAACTATCAGTTAAACAACTTCAACTAAATTAAATAGATATGAATATTTTTGCAATGAAGATAAATTGTTTTAATGGGGCTTATTCTTAAAAGATTTTGCACTTAATTCTATCATTTTTTTCATTCAGAGATAGAGAAACGAGAAAGATTCTCATAGAATTCGTCACGGTAATTTCTAAAGTACTTAAATAAGTAATCATAAGCTAAATAAAGTAGTTAAAAAATGAAACCTTTTACTAAGTATCCCCGAGAACATAGAAATTATTATCATATAAATAGTATTGACGAAGAAAATTAAAATGTATGGTCACGATTTATTAATCTAGAAGACTCGATATCTTTTATTCATTATATTGAAGAATCACTGTCTAGACTACATTCTTTAGAGAACTTTGATTTATTTTTCACTTATATTTCCCGAATTATAGCTCTCTGTTATAATTCTTTTTTTTTTCTGAAATCGAAGTATTTCCCCCAGGAATTAAATGTAGGATTTCATCCAAAGCGAGTTTTATTTGTTTTAAGAAAAGATCAGTTTGAACTTCTCAAAAAGAAGAAAAAGTTTCAAGCATTTATATAAAATATTTTAGAACATTTATAGAAATAATCATTACTTTATGTAGTTTTAATATAGTTTTTCGCCTAAACAAAAAATTTAAAAGAGTAGCATTTACTTAGAAAAATTGAAAAGGAATTCGAACATTAATTCCAGGAACTTCGTAGTATATTCTTTTAGGTGTGACAAGTCTATATTTTATTTTTATAATTTAAATTCTAATTATATAGCAGCAATAACCTGTACACAAACAATTATTTATTATTGTTACAATGTCCGTGAGTGTAAATATAGTAACTAAAACAATGAACAGTAGTGCCATATAATATGAATATTTAAAAAAAGTTATTTTTATACAAGAAAAAAAATTGCATGGAAATGAAATTCATATCATTAAGATTTTTTTCAAACAGCGCAAAAATAGATTTTGTGCTATCATATCCTCTAAAGATATTCGGGAAAGAACTTTAAATTTAATGAATTTTAATTGTTGGAATTACTAATTATTGCACATTAACGTGAGCGAGAGTATTAACATGTTAGCTTTTTAGCATTAAAGTAAACATTTGCCTATTGGTGTAAGTATAAATTATTTATTTTATGTAATTTTAATAATTAAAATTGCTGGAGTAATAATAGTGATAGTATATAAAAACATGTTTTTGATATGGCTCTGAAGTACTACCGGCAGGCCTTGGACTTTAAATAAACTAGTGCATTTTTTTAAAGGAAGAAAATTCTAAAACTCAGAATGGATCACATAGAAATAATAGAATTCTAATGAATATGATTATGTAGAGCTCTACGCATGTTCTCATTATCTTTGTAGAGAGTTGAATTTGAGAGCTGGTGTTAAAAAAGGAACAAATAGCAGACAGATCTAGTAAACTTTTATTCACGCCTGTCTCTTAATTTGTCGAAATAGACTCGTCTTATAAAGCATTATTATTATCCCATTAATTCATCAGAGGCAGGCTCTTGAAATTTTTTTTATCTACAAACACAAAAAATGACAATTTTACATTGATTAGAAATAATATTAATATTTTTATATTGCTTATTATTTTGTTGAGACATTTGTATATATCATAACGGAGAATTAAAAATTAACCTGATAAAATATATATTATACGTAACGTTTTATATATCAAATAATGGGACCAATATTTAATTTATTGAACTTTTTTAAATATGTCAAATAATTCTGAGGTATTTATAGTGACGAAATCAGTCGCAATAAAATTAATTTCTTTTTTCTTTTCAGTTTTATTGATTTTCATGACATGTGTATCCTTTAATAAAATTATATAATTAATAAGAAAATCATTACAAACGAAATGTTGAAAAATAAGTTATACATTAAAACATACCATACGGATGATAGCATCCAAGTATTTCAAGTCTTAAACCAATTTTATTTTCATAGTCTAATGGCAAAATGCGGATATATCGGGCTTCAACCAAGTCAGGAAATACATTAATAACTGGTGATTCACTTTCTTCATTGCCGGGAAACTCCTAAAAATAAAAATTTAAATAAAAAAACATGTTTGGTGAGAGCTTTTTCTGGATAAAACAAAGTATTTTTTCAAAAGTCTGATGCGATCAACTGCATTTTTTAACTGTAAAAATGAATGAGAAAGAACAGAATTTGTTTTATATAGTGTCACATCATTACAAACCAATCTATTATAATAATAATTGGTTGTTTCGGGGATCAGCTTTCACCCACCATGACTTTACGAATCTGTAATACTGCTTCCCTTTATAGTAAGTCTCTTGGTAAAGATGAAAGTTTTACATATACAGTAATAGTTGCTCAATGGACGCTGAGTTAATGATCCGGCTTTTGTAACAAACTTGGCAACTTTGGTGAATATAATGAAGGACCCAAAATATTCGAAAATCTTGGCAATAGCTCCCTTAGGATTCGAGTTCCAGTGTTTGTTCCAGAACAATTTTTTTTCTGTCATGGAGGTTATGAAAACTCAAGAGGTAGGGTTATTAATAAGTACTGAATAGGAGTAATTGAGTTGAATTCAAGTAAGTAATTAAGCGAAGTCTCTTTTCGGCGAATTGATGTCCTGAAATTCTTTTTTAGCCCTTTCAGCATTGCGGTTGTTTATTAGTGACTAGCTGCTTTGTGTTTACTGCATGTGCTGTTCTTGTGTAAGGTTCGGCTATGTTTTGCTATTACGTATTCGTGTTTTCATAGAGTAAAGTGATCTCTTATTGAGCATGGTGAACTTCTCAACGTGCAACTCACGGACTGATTTGGAATATTTTTATGTAACAATATTAATATTATTAATTTACAGCCAACAGACTTCCTTTGAATAGAATTTGCTGAAAAATCGTTAGAAATCTTCAAATGCAGTATAATGTTCATATACCAAATTTCGTTTGTTTAGCTTAACGTTTTTGAATTATTTTTGTCTAATGTACATTCTATAAAATGCATTTCTCGAACTCAAGGAGGTCTAAAACGTGGAGATTTGCCAAAATCTTTTGAGTTCGAATATTTTGACGATTGCAATACTTTCTTTACAATTCGTATAAGTAAAAAAATTATAACAAAATTTCACTTTTATATACATGATACAAATGAAATGAAATAAAATCGTATGATAATATCTTCATTGTAATGAAAATTTTTGTAAATTCATTTTGAAACTATCTCCAGATTTCTGATTTGTACTATATGTAACGAAATCAATAAAAAAAATCAAGGAATTACAGATTTAAAAAATAATTCAAAGTCATTTGCATATAATAAAAATAAACGTTCTGAAAGTTTATAATTCTTTTTATATTAATGATGAAATAATTACATTAAAGTTTATTACAATCGAAATGTTCATTTCGAACTTAGCCTCTACTGTCTTCTAAATCGCAATTTTTTTTACACCGAAAGCTATCAAACGGGTTTTAACTTAATCTAAAACCAATAATTTTAATTAGATTTTTATGACTTCTCCACTATTAGCACCCAGCCATTTCCTTTATAAAACGATCGCTTTTATTCTTTTGCGAGAACAAAGGATCGTTTTGTATGCATTAGAGCTGATGTAGCATTAAAGAGATCCTCTTGTTCTTGGCATTATATCTAATTGCTAATGCCGGAAATAGTTCTAGGCAGAGAAAATGTGATTACCGATAACTATTCCTTGGCGTTCTTGCTGAGCTAGCAGACTTCTCCGCGATTAATCGATTACGATCCCGATATCTTACTTCCTTAACAGGATCCATTTTAGACAAATACGGAAATGTAATCATTTTTCCGGAACTGCATTAGAGCTCTTCTCTTCAATCGGCATCTATTAATATCGCGCAAATTTTCGTGGAAAAGCCGACTTGGAAGCAGCGATGGAAATATCAAATATTTTCATTACTTTCGTAAAGATTAAAGCTGAAGAATGTATCTTTTTTATTTTCATTTATTTTCAGAGATTAACAATGTGTGGAGGAAATTAAATATAAACATTTTTTTTAGATGTTACTCCAGAAAGGAAATATAAAAATATTATGAGTGCGTCAATTTAAAGAAAGAATCTTTTCAGCTTCTTTTTCTGGTACCAGAAAGTTTTTTTTCCTCAAAAATTATATTAGAAAAAAAGTTAAATACAAAGTCTTTCTTCATTCGGTCATGCATTTTTAATAACATGTTTTTTACCATCAAATTAAAAAATAAATAAAAGAAAGAAAGATTTTGAGTAATAATTTACTTCTAAGGCTTAGAGTACACGAATTATTTGCAAAGTTTATTATTTTTTGGTTTTATTTCATTCGCTTCAGAGGAAATTGCTTTTCTTGTTTTATTAATAATTTTTAATATTTTTCTGAAGGATTACAGTCTTGCATTTTTGAACTAAAAACGTAAGCGTTTAAAAGGAATTGGTACCATTCTCAAGAAAAATAAAAATAATTTCTGGGCCATTTAATTTTTTTTATTCTCTAAAACATTATGTTGTTGAGAAATATTTTCTTAGAGAATATAAAGAAATTATAGATTTGAACATAATCAGTTATAACATTATCAGTTCAGATAATCAGTTTATAAATCCGCTGAAAATTCTTTCATTACCTTCGCTACTTTAGTTTTCAGTTTAAAAGTAAAGTCGTGATTTCTTCTATATGTTTTTTATTTTGAAATTTTTAAAAGCTTTCGTCAGAACAAAACTCATGTCTCTAAGAATAGTGAAATGTAATGATTTTTAACAAATGATGCAATTATTACCTCCAGAAAATATTGGTGTTAACAGATAGTAGAAAAAACTATTGAAGTATAAAACTAAAGAGCAAGTACTGAATGTTAAGTAGATTCCTATAGGAAGACTACTTGTTGACAAGGCTTAGGGAAAATTTCCTCAGTTCTTTACCGATCACGGTCCCTAGAGAACAAAACCACCCTTTGTTCAAAAATTTAAAATATAAACGCTTTGCCCATGTTATCGTGCCAACAGGATAACTAGAGTAGTTTCGTTTGGATTTTAACTGGCTAGGAATATGTTGTTAGAAATAAAAAGAAAATCTCGGAGGAGTTTGTAATTGGTCCATCTAGGTCAAAGAGGAGGGAAATGGTTTGAGAGTGAAATTTTCATTTCACTATAACTTTCTTAATACTGAAGACAGAAAAATAAATCCAATTAGACAAATTAGCGCCTCATTAAGACGAGCAACTGTTGTATTTAATGTTTTTCGATAATTGCAATATTTTAGAAGTTAGGTACTGAAAAGTGACTTTCACGAGTTAATTTTGACTGTTTCTAACATCAACAATTTATGCTGCCAGATAGTAACTTAGATGTAAACGAATCTACCTTTGCTTTCCAGATTGCGGAGAAGAATTTTTTTCATATGAATGAGAAAAGTTTTAATTTTGAATGACATCATTACTTTTCGTTGGAATATACTTATTTTTGTTACTGTTGTCCGATATTCATCAAATTTAAAATCAGTATGATTAAAAAATTCTAGATAATATCAAAAATCTAAAATTCATATCTAATAATACTTTAAAAAGTGTACCTGTTTTGGGGTTCTACAGAATAGAACATTTGATCCAAAGAATAACACTTGTATACTTTAGAGGGTGAAAATGTGAATTTCGGTGCGATTTTTAAAATTTTTTTAATTAATTCAAAGTAAATTAGAATTTTAGCGTTTATTCCGTGATGATTTATGAAAACATTGCCGCACAAAAATATTTTTTACATTTTTTAAAAATATATATAAAAAATTGTCTTTCCAGTTATATCATTTTATTTATCGTGCAATTTTTTTCTGAATTTTGTCATTATTTAAAAATTATGCCCACCTTTCTACAATAGTTCTACCCTGGAATTCTAACTGTTATATTTTAATACTAACAAAATTTTTAAATAATCTTAGTCCAGATCCTAGGCTTAAAGAACAAATTATGCTACTAAAAAAATCTAGTAATTTGTGAAAAAATATTTGATTTCGTTCCTTTTATTTCTGTTTGAGTTAACTCTTAAGTTCTTTTAAAAGTATGTTGTTGCTAGTTTAAGATAAAAAAACGGTATTTAAAATTCAATTTTTAGTAATATCAAAACACACGATTTTTTCCATTCTTGACAGCTAAAAAGGACTTTTCTTAATATCTGTATAGTTTACATGCCTGCCACTAATAAAGATGAATGTGTGTGCATAGGTGAGAGCTCTTTAGGCAAGACCATTTAACTTGGAACTGCCAAATATATGTCGAAGCGAATTTTCTTAGAAATTCTTAGAATCTTAATTAGCATTTAAAAAAATAAATTGTAAAAATTATTTGCTTTCATTTCTTTCCTTTCTGAACGAACATTAATTATTAACTTCTGTTATAAGTTACTTATTTGAAAATTATATTTGAAATTGCAGCATTTTTGAAACATTCTCTATATCCAGACCATAAAATATGACCTCGTTCATGCAGAACGAATGATCTTATAGTCAATTTCTTTGTTACCGATGTTTCATTGTAAGCCAAGTTATTGAGACAGGAATTTAATATTGTATACGTGTGACTAGGAATTTCCATATTTGATTTATGATAAATTGGAATTTAGTCCTTGCCATTATTATGGGAAATAAAAAACGCGTATCTGAATTTTATAAAGAAAAATTTTGAAAAAGGCGTCGAAATAATTCACACAATTTTTGAGGGAAAAAAATATGATATAATGAATTAATATATTTAATCTATTGAATCAGCACTTTCTCAAGATATCAATTGTCATTATTTTATTACCATTGTGTTCTCAAGAAGTTAAAAGAGAAAATAATGCGAGCATTAAAGTCTTGTACAACAAATTATTCATACAAATATTGCCGTTTAAATCATAATAACCAGCAAACGCCGTGGTTTAATCAGCAGAGCATCTCATTTCTGATTTGTTGGTCCATGGTTAGAATCCCAGCCATTATGGTTTATTCAAAGACTGGAATTTTTTTTATTTAAAATGTTACTTATTATTTATCTAAGATATGGCAAGTTCTAGATCTTTCTTAAATATTCAAACTGGATTGTTCTCGAACATTCTATATGCGTACAAAAGCTGAGTGATGGATAAGTTCTCAGACTAGTGCTGTTGTGAGTTGATTCGTTCTAATAAACCTAATTGATTGTTTAAACTAACGGCGTAGTTCTTTATACCTTTATGACAATATATTGAGGGATGATATATAGATTCAAATAATGGAATTGAATTTCATACTAAGATAATTTTTGTTTTCAGTAAAAGATTCAAGTGATTCCAAAATGATGAATTGAAATCTTACAATGATATTTCCATCATCGTCAGTAACGGGATTCCACTTTTCAGCATCATCGCTGTAGGTTACTTTGTATTTGGTTACTTTGTAATCATTCGCTTCCACTCCCTTCGTGACGACAGCACTCACATTGCGTGGCTCAAGGAAATCCACCTGAATAAAAATGTTCCAAGAATTAAAACAAATTCAGCCGACTCTCTGACCAACAATAAAATGCAGATTAAATCTGAACAGAAAAAATACTGAATCACAGATCATGAAACTGTAAACTCCCTTCAGTTTTATTACAAAAAGTATATTAAGTAATTTGTAGTATATTAAGTAATTTAAATAATTTTAAGAAATCAGAGTTAATGCTATCTGTTAAATATCATATAAAATTTTTATTCATTGTTAAGAAAGTTAAGTTTTACGTTACACATCGAGACATTTCCATAGCTTTGAAAAACCCGAAGTATATCATTACTTAGAAACATTAGTTGAAAACTTACTGGCCAAACATGATTTTTTTCTATTCGATGAATTTCACTGACAAATAAATATTAATTATTCTATTAAAATCAAGATGTACCCTTTTCACTATATTTCAAATAAAGCAGAAACCAAGAAGCAAGATTGAATTGAGTGTTGATAAGATCTGACCCAGCAGGAAAAGTCTCAAGTATTAGAATATATATTTAAAAATAATTTCCAATTTATTATTCAAATACCGAAACAAATACACCCCTGGAATAGCTGTAAGAGCCCAACATCTATTCAGTTTTAAATCGAATAATCAGTATAAATTTACCACAAATAATATATATATAATTTCTATAAATTCGCAAAAATGGCAAATTGTTTGGGATTTTTTTATATTCGCAAATGGGAACTAATTTTCTTGTCTATGTAAATATGATAACTAAAATATTCATTGTGATTTAATATTACTCTATATTGCAGCCATATATTAGATTTTATGACATTCGATTTATATATATATATATATAATATAACATTTTTATTTGCAGCAGAGTGCAGGTTCGAAGACGTTGAAGAGACATGTTATATTTTAAAATTCATTTTAATATCCATTTCACGAAAGCATAATTATTTACAAGCAGAGACGCGGACAAGGCACGTCCGCCACATCGCGGCACAAAAACATAAGTAAAGAAGAGCGCGAAACAAATGATCACTCGTCTTATATAACATGGGATTTTCGGCCACGCGCCAATTCAATACTTATGTTGATCTTGAGAAGAGCAACGAAAGTATCACTTGCATTTGATACGTAATACTGATGGCACGTTATTTTTACAAAGGAATAAATTAAACCGAAAGTGGAATTAGATCAGGAAATAAGAGAATATTTTAATATGGGCTAAATTAAGATAAAATTTTTGGAAATTGATTTGGATTAAATTAAGAGTTTAAAATATCATTACATATATATAGTCATAAAATATAACATATGGCAACAACATGGATCAATATTAAACCGAACTGAATATTTGAGTAATCATGTTTACATAAACAAGAAAACTAATCAAATTTGCCATTTTTGTGAATTTAGAGGAAATTTAAGAGATATTTTTAATTTTGGCGAAAAGAAACATATCAAATTTTAATCGTATGTTAATGTTCACAAACAAACAAACATACCCTCCCCCCCTTGCGACTACAAGATGAGCGTCCGATCAACATAATCGGTAAGGCGTTGGTTTAACTTCAAGGTGGTTTTAAACGTGAAGATTTATTTAGGTGAAATTTTTCTAAGTATTCTAAGTTATATTTTCTCCAAATCTATAATGGAGGTAGAAGAAAATGAAAAATTCTTCGAAAAATCTTGCATTTACATAATTATTTTTGTTTACTAAATGAACTGATTTGCATTCAAATTTTTAGATTTCTGAGTGTCACATTCTATGAACTATACAGTGCATGTGCATGCAAAACCAAAAGCATACCTGAAGATACGGATTTTCATCGTAAGTATCTGCCACCCAACCACCTCTGTCTGAAATTCGAGCGTGAGAGGGCGAAGTTGTAAAGTCTAAAGAAGATGAAGCTGTGATCTGGGCATCAGACAACACGCTATTTTCCAATCCCATCGGCTCAAGACAAACTAAAAAAAATATGGCCATTTATGCAACATCAGAGAGCAACATGCCTTCAAAACAATGAAATATAATCTTTTCATGACAAAGATATTTCATAAGAACAAAAAAAAATTATTCTCGAAAAATGGATTTTTTTAATTCGATATATATTTATAAAAATTCCTTAACTAAAAGTTTTTACTCTAAAATAATATAAGAAATGAATTAAAATATGGTATACACCCTATTTATTAATCATATTAATGACTAGAATTTAGATCTCACAATTATAGTAGAAATATACTCCATTTTGTTAAAGTAAAATTTTTGCTGCATTCCTTTATTGTTATATATGCCGAAAAATTCTGTAAATATCGTTGAAAAATCTCCAATAAATATAAAACTTTTCCAAATATGAATATCAAAATTATGCATTTAGGTTTAGCAAGATATAATTGATATATTTACTCAATAGTATACAATACAGCTTCAAAATCTTATAATATATTTGGAGAAAAAAAAAATTGAGCTTAAAAATTTATAATTATGAAAAAAAATAAATAAAAGTAAATATTTTAAAAGATTTGACTTATTTCATTCATATTAATATTTTTCCTTTATTATTTTATTACAGAAGTTAATTTTGCCATTTTAAATTTATTCTACATTGAAGAACCATAATCATAATCGGCTACTTTGACCCCACAAAGGCACACGGAAATTTTGAATGATAGGAAAGCCTCGGCAGCATAGGGAGTCATAATGGCTATCACCGCCCACGATGCAAACCTTCCAGTAGGAGGCATGTCCCGTTACTGGTAGGAGGAATCTGATCCCACACTATTTCTGTATACACCAGGGTATTGAGAACCAAATCCTCATACCTGAACTTCTTATCACCATCCTTGAGGTGCCCCCACCGAGGGATTTTGTACTTAGCTTTTAATTAAAAAGAAATTTACCTTGGGAATTTAACACAATAATAGCAAATGAGAAAATTTCTTAATTTTATTCTCTATAATTAATATTTGTTTTTCAATATTTAAGAATACTTTGGCCACATGAATTGAATCGCAATTTTCTTCACGATTATTTTAGCCACAAGTATTTGGTATATAGAAACCTTTATTCTGCGGATAAATGTTTATACTTAATGCCATTTTTTAACCTGTATTTAAAAAAAAAGGAAACGTAAACAATGATTCCAGTATGGTTTATTCCAACATAGCTTGATTGTTGATATTATAGTAATAGAAATATTGGAAATAGGTTTTGATTTGGGTACTCATTTGAGTACCAGTGCTCACCAGTGCCAGCCAGTGAAATTATCTTTAACATCGTGTTAAATGAGATTCTGTTTGTCTCGGGAATTTAACTATAGTAGTTTATGTCTGGTAAGAGAAGCGAACTTAGAATAAAGTTTATGAGTGGGTTGAAAAAAATTTGATTAACTTTGAGGTTGCTATAAAGCACTTCAACTTAGTGTATTCCAAATTAGATTGGTTTAAAAGAAGAAATACGTAGAAAGAGTTTAAAATTGTAATAATGCAGAACCTTAAGATTAATTGTAAACATTGTCTAATTGGATGAACATACTATTTTAATTCTTAATTTATTTAAAAATTATATATCAATTAAACTTAAACTTGGTTTTAATGCTTTAGTTGTTTTACATTAGCCATTAGAATATATCGATCTTTCAAGAAGTTTCCAAATATGATGTTGTAAACTGATTGTGTGATGTTATAAGTGCAATAATATTGAAAGTGATACTAAGATTATTTTTTGCATAATAGAAAATATTTAATCTTATCTCAATTGCATTTTATTTTAGATACAATTCTATATAAGATTAAATATTTCTGTTATGTAAAAAAAAAAAACCCTAAAGATTTTTAAATTTCTTGATAAGTCAATAGATTCAGAAGAAAAAAAAGGGGGCAAAAACCGGAAAATTGTTATATAAATAAGAAAAGAATGTATATAATTCCATTAGAAGATCCTAGTTTATGATTTTTAATAATATTCCAGATAATAGTTTTTACTTTTAATATAATGCTTAATTAGCTTATTAAGTCAATTGTTGTTGTCAAATGTTGAATGTTGAACCACAGTTGTTATTCATTGTAAATGTTATATTACAACATTTTATTATGTATAACATTATAAAATGTTAAATCACAGTTATAGATGAGAAAAAGTGCCTGCTGAAATCAACATTCACATATACCAAGTCAATTATGGTGTGCCAGTTTAATTTTGGTGCTCATTGTACATATTGCAAGACGAAAGATCCTAAAGGACATGGATGATGATCATAATCATGCGAGAGATAAATAGTATGATCAAATGATTGTGAATTGATTCCATTCTAGTCACTATTATCTCACTCTGTTTTTTTGATAATGAAAGAATGACAAGTAATATTAAAAGGAATTCATGTAATTAGAAAAAAATTAAGCAATACAACAAAAGAAAATAATTAAGGATTTACAAACCTTCTTCCTTTTTACATCCTAATAATGATACCCGCAGACTTGCCATACGGTGCCATTTTGTTGGTAATACTCGAACGTATCTACTAATGATCGATATTGGAAATAAATTGATGACAGGCGAATCTTGATCAGTATTGCCAGTAAATTCCTAAAAAATTATTATTACTTTAATTCCAAACGTGTCAGGTTTTAAAGCTTATATTTAGAAATAAATGTTACTTTAGATAATTACATAAAGTTAATAAGATTAATAAGATTTCAAACAGGATTCGCTGAATTCATGCGAGTTTCTGAGAACTTTAACGGAATTCTAATTATCACCAAGCTGAAATGTTAGCATGATTTTGTTTTATTGCCAACATACATCAAGGTCTCCAAAAGTTGGAGAAGAATGCAAATTTTAGGAATGAATATTGATACTAAAACACCAATATTTGAACTTAGTCAAGATTGCGATTTTGTACCAAAATATGATACAGAAATGTATGTGATATTAGTATTAATTTTACCATTTTCGAATTTAAATGTTTAAATATTCAAACTAATAATGATATGAACGCCAATATTCATCACTAAGTCGCTAGAATTTGGCGTATATTGCTGACCTTAGTGATGAATATTGGTACCGATTTACTACTATTTCAGTTTGAGAAAGATTGGCATTTCGTTAAAGAAAAAAAAATACCATACAATATACCGGGATTTATTTGATATCTATATTCATTTTAGTAGTTTTGAAATTAAATGTTAAAAAATTGAAGTTAATAACGTAAAGATCTAAATATTAATTACTTTAGCTCTTCCATTTGTATTTTCTACTTTTCTCCAGTTTATGCTGTCATTGCTGTAACCAACATAGTATGATTTCACCCACTGTTGTACATCGGGATCTCCTTTCGTTATGATGCCAGCCACCAGAACTGGCTCTAGTAAGTCTATCTAAAAAATAGAAGATTTACAATATTATATGATATGAATATTTAATTAATTTTTTAAATAAATTCTTATTTCTTTCTTTCTATGAAATAGAATTCTAACTATCTTTCTCACTGCGATTAACCACATCTTTCGACTGGGTTTTATATCTATCCTACTGAATCAATCAAATACTACAAAATGATATGTTAAAAAGAAAATCCCAGTACCGGGCTGTCTTAGAATAATTAAGTAAATTGACTTATTTTTTGAAATTCATCTGAACATTATCAAAAATATTACTTAACAACTATTATTGATCGTAAGGTTTTAAAATGGGATAAACAGCAATAAACAACTAAATGCATTGAATTATATATATTAACAATTTGTTATGAAATTCAATTTATTTGAATTACTTTTCCTAAAAAAGTAACTCAACAATCCATTATAAAATCAATATACTCCAATTAATTTTCACCGAAAACTTAATTATAAAAACTTATTTGGCTAAGCGTTTTCATTTTCAGATCTCAATTTAATTTGAATCTCAATTATTTTGCAATTACAAGAATATTAGAATTAAAAAAATATAATTGAAATAAAGTTTTAACTTAGTTTAATTAATTCAGTTTTGAAACTACCTAAGGCTAGAAAGGAGATTTTTAGATAATCGAATTTTATAGAAAAAGGCATTTTGGTTTGGTTAGATGACAATAATAGTAAATGCTTTACAACCAGTTCTCTTAAAATCTTGTCACTACATTTATTGAAATGAAGTTAAATCACTTGCATGAGTGAATCGACTGATTTAATTTTGCAGTTTATTAAAAATAAGAAGGATTTAAAAAAGTTTGCATAATACATAAATTAAGAAAATATGCAGGTATCCACTTTTATCATGATTCAAGAACTAATGTGTAACCCATTAGAAATAAGGACATACTTTCAGATAGACAAATGTTTTAAATGACAAAGAATTATATTTTATATTCTTTGAATCAATAATTTTCTTGCTGAAAAAGTAACGAAGTCTAAAATTTTAATTACTCGTCTGGTTCTATTAGTCACCTTAAGTCAAATATTTTTACCATAATAACATTTTAAATAAAAATCCAAACCAGACCAATCCCATTCCCAACCACTCCAGTCCAGATCAGACCAGAGCTGTCCAATATAATAAAAATAATTCCATTCTTCTACTGCTAAAGCGGAATGAGTGAAGAAATTCTGGATTTTATGGCTAAACGCCACACCTCCCCCCCCCCCAAGATTTCTTCTGTCTCTGAAATTGGGCTTTGAGCCAGTATATTCCGTCAAATGAAATCACATCAAATCACATCACATCATTCCAAACCAGACCAATCCCATTACCAATCCAATCTAGAGCATACCAGACCAAACCAGTCCAATCCAATAAAAATAGTTTCATTCTTCTACTGTTAAAGCGGGATGAGTTATGAAATTCTGAATTTAATTATTTTAAGCCAATTAATCTCTTTTATGGCTAAACGTCACTCTGTGAATGACGTCCACGTAAAATTTTTTTTCTGTCTCTGATATTGAGCTTGTAACCAGTAAATTCCATCAAATCACATAACATCATTCCAAACCAGATCAATCCCATTCCCAATCCAATCCAATTAAAATTAAATTTAATTCAATTTGTCATTATAATGTCAAGTGAAATGATTCCATAAGAGAACTGCTTATAGTATTAAGAAACATGAAGTAAATAATACCACTTTGGCTGAAATTTATTATATGTCTTCAGTATTCGAAATGTCAGCTTGAAGAACAAATGGACACCAGAAAATAATTTGTGCAATCTTAAACCTAAAGGAAACTAAACAGTGCCGTTGCATTCCATTGCTGTAATTGCCCAAAATTATTTTCGATTGCCGCTTGTTTTCGAAATATTAGCTAGATTTGCATATTTCTTTTTCCAGAAAAAACAAACTATAATAGAAAACTGCGCTATTATCAACCTTTCTAGGTCAGTAATTTCCTTTTAATGAATTTGTTTCAGACAAAAATGTAGTTGACAGTAATGAAATATTATCTTTTGAAGAGGCTTCTTATCCACGAAATTTTTTTCGCGGTAACAGTGAAAAAGGAGTACTTAAATGGATATTAATCATTCTCTGTATTCAAAGCACTTCATTTATCAGTGAATAGTTACGTTTCTTTCAACTATGCAAAACGATTTGGTAATAACTGATTTTCTTGGAAATTTGAATTGCATTTTCTTCCCATTTTACGTGATGTGCATGAAAAGTCTTAATTATAGTAGCCGATGCGTGCTGCTATAATTAAGCTGAAAACACTAATTAGACAAACTGCTTAGATTTTTTTTTTATTTTGAGAGATTTGCCTGCCAACATTTATACGGAATTTCACGTAGATCTAATAATTTTTTCGAAAATCTTAGTTCTTTGCATGTTTAGGAACATCTTTCTCAGTGGTGTATTTAGACATTTTATGGCCATAGGCAGTGCACATTTTGAAGTCCTTAAATTATTATTAGCTGATCAATTTAATTTTACAATTCACTGCATTTTTAACTTAGCATCTTAAGGATTTATTTTAGTTAAATATTTTATTTTAATAGCATTAAGAATATTATATATTATGTTTTTCTCTGTGTGTGTGTGTGCGTGCGTGCGCGCGCGTGTTTGCTTTATGTATACACCCTAAAAATAAAGTAATAGAATTCTTGAAATATTTGTCATTATTATTATTATTAATTTTTTTTTAAAATGCAAGCACCAAATTACTGTAAAAGATAATAAATAACTAATAAAATGCTGGCAAACACAATATCCAAAATATTGTTTATAAATTTAACTTATTATGCGAAATGGTATAACAGGTTAATAAATAATTACAAATTAGTTTAGTTTAGCTATATTAATGTCCCGTTTTAAAAAGCAACACTAGGGCTATTTTGGGACGGACCTCGTTATTTTGAACAGCGATCAGATGAAGACACTTGAACTAGCACTCCCTTTTCAAACTTCTACACCACAACAATGGAGAGACGTGTGGTCTCTACGGATTTACCATGCTCTAGACCAGCTTACCCGACAGTTCTTCGGTGGAATCTGGTCACAAACCTGAAACCCTCCGGTTTGAGACCTTACCACCAGGCCACCATGGCCCTCTCACCTATTAGAAAAAGTAATTACCAATGCTTTAACCAATAGTTTTAATAATTGAATTTGATCACACATTTTTTCCTAATATTTTATAACTAAGAGTTTGTTTTTCTTTCAAATTTATTTATTTGATAAGTAGGATAATAAAATTTTTAATCCACATAATTGTTCTTTAGTATAGGCAGCTGCCTAGCCCGAAATCCGCCTCTGATCTTTTCCATAAAATAAATCTCCAGTTACTCCTTAAAGTCTGCTTTTCTTTCATTCTCACAATTCCTGCAACATTTACATGCTTACGGTAAAATATATATGAGGTTTTTTTTATTAGAGAAAAAATTTGCATATTTGAATAGTTTTGATCAGAAGACCTTTTGTTCAAGTGAAACATTCTGATGAAAGTTCAATGCAAAACCTAAGACAAATGCATTCAAAACCGGAGACATTTATTCGAATCAAAGAAATTGTATTCACTAAAGAACTTGAATGACCGAACACACTCCTAAAAGAGCGGAAAAGAGAATCTAAGTCTCTCTTTTCTAGTAAATATTTGTTGGATAGCTCGAATAAATCTTCTCTTTACGGATGCTATGCAGAATTTTCTAACAATTTTGTTCCTTCTGCACGGCTACAGGGACGATTTAAGGCACTAGTGCGTGAGAGTAATTCCTAGAAAGGGAAATTCTGGAAGGAGTGTCTCCCCTCTTTTTTTTTTTTTTTTTGAATTCACTCAATCTGGGTAAAAAAATGAATGGGTAGGTATGGAGTCTGTGAATGGTGGATTTGAAAGGAACAAAATAACTCAGTGAATATTGCTTTATAGTCGATATATGTAAAATATATATAAAGGGGGATTATAAAAAAACTATCCTATCCTAATTTATGAGACCACAACTATAAGAGCATTCAGGAGAGAGGAATAAAATTTTGGTTCGAGGTATTTTGAAGTATGCGCTGAAGAACGAAATATAACAGTTAAACTCTGATATTTATAATCACAGTGACAAAATTTCAAAATTTTCAAATATGTTACCAACTTTATTTTATGAGAATGTGTTCTCCATAGAAAAAAAACAATAAATAACGTTGGAACGGTACTTGTAGCACGAAAGTCAACAGCGCTAGCTGTCTAAGAAGAAAAGAGAAAACAACTGTGGTGTGCCTACCACAGATGTGAAGTTCAACAGATTCCTATCGGCATAATACGTACTTTGGTTCTAGGCACCATCTGTATTTGTTGTGTCTGGCAGCTTTGAGTGCTGTTGTAGTTGTTTACTATCAATTACTACTTGTTGACTACTGTTTGTTCTAAGTACTGCTGTGTATTGCTTGAGTGTGTTTCGGCGTCTGGGTATTTGTTATTAAATCTTGTTGGCAGTATCATTCTACTCCCACTGCAAGGAACCCAATGAGTTTACAGAGTTTGTGTATGGAGAATATTTTCCATAACAATATGTATGGATTATGTATCTTATTAAAGACAATCAAGTTATTTTTTCAGTGTAGCCTTACGTCCATACAAACAGTTTGCTTTCTATGAATGCTCTAGTGGTTATTTGAATCAGGTCTAAAAGACAGACAACCGCCGTGAAACCTTGTATTGTAAATGTAAAACATCTGAAATTTAATACTCATATATTAACACCTCGCTCCACTATAACTATCTAGGGTCCAAAGTTGGAAAGTATTCGTAGTATTGCATTGTTAAAGCCGAATTTATAAAAGATTTTTTTCCCTCAAAGACACTTACTTGCAGGTACTGATCTTTGTCATACTTCGCCGGTGTCCAAGAGCTAAAAGATGAAAGTCGTCCATGGGAGGCTGACTTTAAGTCCGAGAATTTCGACGAAGCTGTTAACTGGTAATTTGAAATTATTCCATCGTCAGCACCCAGTGGCTCGCGGCAAGCTTATTAAAAAATGAAAAGATAAAAATATCAATAACAATCATAACGTGTAATGCATTGTCTAAGAAGCTTCTTTAACTGCGTACTTTGGTAATAAGATTCAGCTTTCATGATATGACAGAAAAAAAACTCTGGAAAACTAGTCGATGGAATTTTTTTTAAAAATAAAATATGCCCAAATTTTCCGGCAGCAAAAGAAGTAGCAATTTTGCTGACAAAAAGCACATACTTTGTTTTTATATTTAAAGTTTCAGTCATGCTGAAGAATATAATATTAAAGACATTCCATTTTTAGCATTCATTCACAACAAGCTGTACTATACTATCTGCAATCGTTGCACAGTAATTATCCATTAATTTACAAGAACTTAGAAATGTTAATTAAATTATTATTCAAAATGTTAGAGAATAATTTTTGATTTAAATGCGCCAATCCTTTACAGTTGAAAATAATAATTGTTATTAAAAAATTAGAAATGCTTTATGTTTAAATTATTCATTTTATACTGATTAATTAATTAATTACATTTAAATTAATTAAATCTATCAATTAATTATTCATTTACATCCAGATCCTTTTGTCAATTAGACTCAATCAAACCATCTTCCAGATTCTTTTGTTATTTAGACCATCTCCAGTCCAAATTAAAAGTAGAATACTATAAAAACAGATTATTCTAATGGAATCACAGGACCAAAAAAGTTTAATGACCTTTGATTCATAGAATGTTGTTCATAAAATATGCGTAAACAGGCATAACGTATTTGTGCACAAAAACAATACTTACGCAAAGGTCGATAGCAACCTAAGATTTCAATTTGCATACTAATCCAATTTTTCCATTTTGTTGGCTTGATTCGTAAATATCGTAAACGTACTGTCGCTGGTAATTCATTTGTAACCTCAGAAAATTGATCATAATTGGCGGAAAATTCCTGGAAAGACAGAAGTAACTCCTACATGCAATATCTACATAGCGTTAATATTATTTAATGCTCTATAAGTTAAAATGAATAATAATATTGAAGAAAATAAGTTAAATTTTTAAATGAGCAATTTTTCTTTTTAATTGGTAAATGTGAAATGTACCCGATAAGTTCGAGCAATTCAAAAGAATGTGCAAGGAAGCCGATAGAATGAACATTTTTCGGCTGGTATAAATAGGTTTTTAGCAATTTTTCAACATTTTCGCTTTTTGAGCTTAAGAACTTGTTTTTTAAATGAAAACTTTGGTTAAATTTCATTTATTGAAAAATATTCCGAAAAAGGTTCTACTGTAAATTCTGAATATATTTTGAATTGATGGGTTATTTTGAAATAATTGGCATGTTTCATTCTTTTAAATTATATGTTATGTTTACTGAAAATAAGTATTTTGATGCCATAAATAACAATTTTAGGAAAATAATACAGGTTATTCATTTTTTGAAAGATATTTTTTTCCAATGCAAATATTTTATCTCCTTTGAATGAGAAGAACAATAAACCGGAAATAAATATATATTGTGGTGGAATGTAGATTATTATGATCCGTACAGATGGAAGCAACAGAACGTAAGTTTTCAGGAACATTTCTTTAAATAATCACATTCACACTAAACAAACACAAAGACAAGACAAAACATTCACGCGAGCAGCTTAACAGAACAGCATATCATCTCAGTCTCATTACAATCGCAATGCACTATGGGATGGCCTAATCAGGCATCGCCATCTAGTATCCTAACGAGAAGATAAGAGTAATGTAACTGCTACATCCTCTCCCTTACACCATCGAAGACCGTCTCGGCTAGGTGGTGTGATTTTGGATATTTTCCCCCTTAGACAGAAAAGCCATTTTTAATTATTGAAATGAGATAGGATGTTAAACAAGAAAACTTGAATATGAAGGATCAGTTACACACTTATACTCTCTTTTGCATATATATAAAAAAATAAAGTAGGCAGAAAGCAACGTATTTAAATATCCAATATTTTTAATAATGCAAAATAATAATAATAATCAGGTAGGAGATAAATATATTTTCAGCAATGGAAAAAATATTTATGTTCAAAACAAATTTATGCGTTTATATTGTAGATGAAAGCCACACATAAAGACAGAAATTGAATTCAAAATATTTCGATAATTAATTTTAACTGCAAATATATATACATACTTAATAAAAAAAGGCAGATATAGCAAACAATTGCTATTAAATTTGTGTAAGTACCGAAAAAGAATTAGCTTTAAGAATTCTTAACCATAAAAAACATTCTGAGAATCAGAGATAAAATTGCACATTTTATACGATTAAAAGATGGCATATGCTGAATCATTACTCTGAAAAAAAATCTATTGGAACAGTTTATCATAATACCAAAATACCATACAACTGAAAAAGGAAAACATATTCAATACTTGTTTAGACTGATCACTTTGAGAGCGACTGAGCTTATGAATACTTAATGAGACTTGGCGCGTCACTCAAGGGCACATAAAATGGCATCAGAAAACGAGAACAGACAGTTTTGGTTTCGGTTCGCAAACTTACATACCAATAAATGTATCAAGTACGATAAATTACTTAGTGCTTAATTAAAATACAGAAATACAACAACAACTTGAAATTCACTATATAGAATACCTTAATATTTAAAAGATATATTATTACGCACTTTCAATGATTGAGATCAAATAACAAAACAATACAGATATTTCAATATATAAACTTGCAACGATGAATATGCTATGAAAACAGAAGTAACTTAAAAAATTGTTAAAAATTAAATAGTATAAAAGCGTTTCACAGAAAACGAAGAATCTTTGTGTGTTCAAACATGAAGGAATTTTGTATTTCAACGAAACAAATGCAGGATGCTATTGAAGTTAAACAACAACAACAAAAATACAGAAGTGTTATGACTCTTGTCTGGGAAAGTTACGGACAGGAACGACCAAGACGAAACTGATGATTTTTTCCGTGCTGTAAATATGAAAAAACACATACACACTTGCTTTTATGGATTTGAATGCAGATTTTTGCTGGAGAGGCACAAATAATAAATTATACTCGGTACAGGGTACCGACTTCCCGTACAAGTTAAGATTTAAAACTGAATTCTGGAATATCTTTAGGACATCAAGGAAGCGAAGATGGCAGACGCTGATTCATTTTTGAGGACTGATGTCTGGAACACAATGATGGACCGTTCTCGGGATGAGAAAAATGACATGTGTCAGAGTGACACTTTCTCGGGGTGAGAAAAATTATAACTTCTGTCAGGACGACACTTTTCATAATTTGCTGAGGATGGGAAAATTTACTTGCGATCCTCGGGGCGACTTCACTTTCGTTTCATCATTGTGTTCCCTTGTTGGGAAAAATTATTCTGTGTCAGGATGATGCGCCACTATGGTGGCGGGAAAATTTTCTTGTGATCGTTGGGATGACTTCACTTTCATTTCATCAGAAATTCTTTTTCGTTTTGCGCCAATGTGGTGGAATGTAGATTATTATGATCCGTGCAGATGGAAGCAACAGGATGTATGGTTTCAGGATTATTTCTTTTACTAACCACCTTCACACTAAACAAACACAAAGACAAGACAAGACATTCAAGCGCGCAGCTTAACAGAACTGCATATCACTTCATTCTCATTACAATCACAATGCACTATGGGATGACATATGGGATGACTTAATCAGGCATCACCATCTAGTATCCAAAAGAGAATATAAGAGTAATGCAACTGCTACAATATGATTAAAAAATCCAAATAAATGAATACCCTTTCTATGAAATGAACTAATAACACAATCACATTAGAGTAACCAAATTACAATATTTATCATAATGTAAATAATTTTATTAAAAAATAGCTTTAAATGTTTGTTTGTTAATAAATTATTTCAAAGGGCACAGTTGTATTCAAATAAGAACTTCATACTATAGCAATAGCACCAAAAAGAATAAAACTAACAATTTATTTCAAATTAAATTAGTTTAATATTGTATGTTCTAATTCGAATATATTGGTTCCTCCACTGCACTTTCATCCACTGCAGTTCTGTAATTAGCATGAAAACAATGTAATACTTCTCTGATTACGCAGTTCCTTCGCCATTTCACGCCCTTTCTACTCCTTTAATTGCTCTTCCTTGGTTACAACAGCATTTGAACACTCCTCTCTGTTTCCAGATTGAATATTGTGGTAATGAAGACTCTTTCATGTCCATTTGGGGGTCTGGTGTTGCAGCAGTAGCTTCTATATTACTTACCACAACCACACCTATGTTTAATGCCGTCTTGTGAGAAATGTTCTTGAAGCTCTTGAAAGCTTTGTTTGAGAACTTAGCATTTATCGTTTAATTGAAATAAATTATGGAAATGTTAAAAAAGTCTATTAGCGTTACGCAACGACACGCTAATAGACTAACTAACTGAATGTATCAATTGAAAACAGTTTCCCCTTCAAGCTTTCAAAAAGCTTCTTTTGATTTAAGTTTTTTGTCCTTGCATCCAAAATTTTTCTCTTTTATTCCGATTTAATGTGGTTAAGCACAATTTGACCAAAATGAAGATTACTTTTACCACTTACGAAACAGAAATTCAATTGCCATTTTTCATTCTGATGCAATAAATATTTTGGTGTAAATTATTTTACTAACTTCTTTCAAATATTCATAAATGAAGCTAGTTGCCTGGTGTAAACAATAGCTTTTCAAAAGTAAATACATTTTTTTTAAATACAGTTTTAAAGAAAATATTTCCAACACCATTTTTTTTATTGATATAACCTTAACATTTTAAATATGAAGATTATATAGCGATCATTAGCTTGGGCTATATTGTGCAAATGTTTCCAAAAATATTTCTTTCAAATAATTTCAAGGAGGAAAAAAATTATGAAATAATTTTTACATTCTTTGCCAAAATTTAAGCTTATCATTCTGATTTATTTGATGATTCTTTCATTACTTTATTTTAATTATTGTAGAGAGTGGATAATCCAATTACGTAATAAATGTGATTTACAAGTGTGAGTTAAATAGGGCGTCAGAAAAAATAAAAAGTACTAAACGTACAGCCAAGCCATCATCCTTTGCAATTTTGTTCCGTGCTTACAATTACTTAATAAGTGTGAATTGCAAGCGTGAGTAAAAAATGGCGCAATCAGTGGTTAATCTATAAAAATAAAAAGTGTCAAACTTACAGTCGAGCCATCATCCTTTGTAATTTTGTTCCACGTTTCCCCGTCGTTGCTGTATGATAGAGTGTAAGCCGTGACCCATTGTGGGATGTCTTCTCTTCCTTTCGTGATGATACCAGTTACATTTGCTTCGTCTAGAAAGTCCACCTAGAGCAATGAGGATTTAAGATTCTCAAGTTCATTCAATTGATAAATGAGTTTAATAGTTCATGAGAAAAAAATACATTGTATTATTGTTCACTCAACGTAAATGGGGATTTTACGCAAGTTACTTCTTCTAGAAAGAATTGTGGTTTGTTATTTTTTTAAAGGTGTTGTATATTTTATAGCATTTTTTTTTAATTTCATTAACACAATCTCTTGTTATCTTTTCTGAGTTTAGAACTTATTAAATGGCATAAAAAGTTAATAAAAACTGTCCTTAAAAATGCATTTTCATTTGTATATTGAAAGATAAAAATTATTTTATTTTAATCGTTTTCAACATTTTAGTCTTCAATTTATAATGAATTATTATAAATATCAAGGATCGTAAAATCATTTCTTCCTTAAATCACTAGGAGATGGCACCACTTGTATGAAATCAAAATTTAACTGAATCAATAAATGTAATTGATAAATGAGTTTTGGGAACTTTAAAATAGTGTATTATCGTAGAAATATAAACTCACAAAGTTTAAAACTTCTCGCATATTAGAAAATCGGTTAAAAAACGATAATAAATTTCCATTTTTTTTCAAACATTAAATAAAAATGCATAAGATTCTTTTAATTAGAATATTTTTTGTTTATCTTTAGAGTTTAGATCGAAAATTACTTATTTTTCAGAATCATCATTAAATACTGACTCGATTAGAAAAGAGAATAAATTGTCGTTTTTATCTGGCTGTACCAAAGTTTTTCATGTTCTTGGGTAGGATATTCATAGTTTTCGTTACTTCAATGTATCGGTTTGATACCTTCTTGAGCAATAAGATTTTTAATTAGCCAAACAAAGAAGTAAATTTTCTTTCAATTCTACTGCAGCCCTAGGTAACTAGCGATGCTGTAGCTGAAAAAAATTGAATGGATAAGCTTTTTAATTCCTTATACGATGCCATATGCGATAACCGAATTTATTCTTGTCATACTTAATTCTTCATCTGGAAACAAAAATAAAAGCATGTGACAATGAAAAAAATCTGACCTTGTTAGTACAAGTTTTGTTTTCCTTTTTTAATTAGTCTATGTGGATCCTGAAAACTATAAGCAAATAGTTTGTTAGTAGAAATGGCGGAAGTAATTTTACCTGTAAGTACTGGTTTTCATCCAAATCAACTGCGGACCACACTGAGTCAGATCCCAATCTAGCATTTTCGGGCGTAAAAGCTGAACTAAAGCTACTAAATGCAGATAATTGACTGTCTAATAGAGCTCCGGTTTCAAGACCAATTGGTTCCAGACATTCTGGCAAAAATAAAGTTCCAAAAGCGAATAAAATCTTTTTAGTGGAAAAACAAAAACAGTTATTTTAGCAGTTAAGCCTAGGGTTATTCTAAAGCGTTATTTTAAAGCATTATTCTAAAAGCCTTGAATGAAAAAATTGTTTGAAACATTGTATTTTGTCAATGATTAAGAAATGTGAGTTTATTCGAAAGTTACATTTTAAAATTTAATAAAAATGGTAATGGAAATTTAATGAAATGTAATGGAAATACGTAAAAAAATGTTAAGATGAATAAATTCTTCCATGCATCATTTGAAAAGAGAATACCATCAGAAAATAAACGGATAAATCACAAAAAAGAGAATATTTTTACTTTATTGCTAACAAGGTATTTCAGTTGATTAGATTCTAGGAAATGTTTTAAAAAAATATTTTAATTTCAATTGTTAAAAGCAAATTTTTTGAACAATTATTTTCTTTTGACTTTATCGATGTTAATATTTTTCTGATGCTTACCTTTAGGAGCTGGAGTAGTAGTTGTTATTGGCCAGAAGGGAATTTTACCTGAAATAAAATGTTCAGAAGTGTTATATTTATGAGTGCCAAAAGTGCAAGAAAAAGTAGCTACAGACATACTGCTAATTATTTTTTGAAATATATGAATTCTGAAAAGAATAGTAGATTTTTTAAAGCCATAAAATGGAGTAAAATGTTTCCTAAATCATCATATTTTAAAAGGAATAAATTCACTAAAAACTATGAAATCTTTTAAAAACTTGTTTTTATGTTTTAAAATATAACTTTTAATCAAAAATAGTTATCTTACTGTTTCAATAGTTATCTTAAACCATTTTCTCATTTTGTTTTCGCAATACGTTCAGTCCAAAGGAACAATCCCTCCCCCTCCCCAGGTCAGAGGTACACAATACAATACAAAACTATGTGTAAATTATGTTTTATACAACATAACTATGTACAAAGCATAAACATACTAACCATATACCTAATAAACTACGTTTATAACATATTAGAATTACGTTGCAAGAAAACCACAGTCTAAAGTTTTATTTAAAAAAAACGAAAAATGTTGAAATGAAAATTTAGTCTTTTAATTACGAAATAAATGCAAAACGATATACAGTGGCTCCCAAAAGTGTTCGTACACTAAAGAAATTTGCAGAAATTGTGTTCTATACTTCTTAATAAAGCATTTTATTAGTTGGTTTTTTTTAATTAGCATCTTTAAATAGTTCTTAATAAAACTGAACAAATATTTTTATAAAAAATCAAGTAGTATTGTTCTAAAAAATAAATAAATAAAAAATGTCACAAAATTAGAACACAAAAGTCTTCGTACATCCAAACATTATTTATTTAAATTCATCATAAAAATATCTTTTGTGGCTTATTTTTCTTCTAATTGAAAAATACACTAAAATCGTTTGATTTCAGTATTTAATATCACAGCTATTTATTCTATTTACTTTATTCTTAGATTTGACGCGCATTCGCAAAGAAACGAGTTTAGACGTACTAAAATTAATTATATTTCATTTTAAAGCTGGAAAATCAATTAGAGGCATTGCAACTATAACTAATCTACCTCATTCAACGGTGCAAAGCATAATAAAACGTTACAGAGAGGGAAAAAGGATTGCAAATAAGCCTCGTAATGGTCGCCCTCAAATTCTGTCAGCTAGAGGTCAAAGAAATATTGTGAGTAAATTTCTAAAAATTCCACGCCTGAGTGCAATAAAGTTTACTTCACAATATAATGAATCAAATGGAACTTCTATTTCCTGTTAAACTATTCGTAGAGTTCTTCGGAATGCTGGTATACATGGCCGCTCTGCACGAGGAAAATTCTTTGTAAGTCAGAATAACAGAATTGCTAAGCTTAAATTTGCCAAATATATGATAAACCAGCCAGAGAGCTATTGGAATCGTGTCTTATTTGCAGATGAAAGTAAGTTTAACATCTTTGGGTCGGATGGGAGAATCATTGTATGGAGAAAAAAAAAAAAACGAAGAACTTAATCCCAAGAATTTAGTTGGAACAATAAAACATGGCTGTGGAGGTGTCATGGTTTGGGGGTGTATGTCAGCGGCTGGAGTAGGCAATTTAGTATTCATTGATGGTATAATGGATCATAGAGTTTATATAAATATTCCCAATAATAATTTAAAAGTGTCAGCACAAAAATTGGGCATTTTAAACAACTTTGTGTATTACCAAGACAACGATCCTAAGCACACGGCCATGAATGTTCGTCTTTTTGCCTCTATCATTGCCCTCAAACCCTTAAAACACCAGCTCAATCACCGGATTTAAACCCTATAGAACATATTTGGAAATAATTAGAGGTGCGAATAAGAAGTCACGACATTAAATCGAAAATTCAACTGAAAGCAGTAATGATCGAAGAATGAAACAAGATCGGTGCAGAAGTAACCGACCGTTTAGTTAAATCTATGCCCAAACGTTTAAAAGCTGTTATAAAGAATAAAGGATATCCTACTAAATACTAAACATTTATAAAAATTTAGAAAATTTCATATTTAGTGATGTTTTTTAAAGTGTATGATCACTTTTGTGTCCTATTTTTGTGCAATTTTATTTATTGTCATTTTAAAAAAAAATAATTTGCATCGTAATTAAAATTTATTCTTCACTGCTTTATTAAGAACTGTAAAAATTTGCTATGAAAAAATTTTCATGTAAAAATAAGAATATATAATGGTAAATAATGAGGTTTTTAATTGATTCTTGTTGGTGTACGAACACTTTTGGGAGCCACTGTATAATTACTATTTGCATCAGGAATAATGGAATGAACGAAAAGTTTAATATCGAAATATCGAAATTCGGTTAAAGGTACAACAAGATTCCTTATTTTCTCATATATAACAAAATAGCATTTGCTACATCTATGTTTTTTAAATTGTATTTTGTAATATGCTATATAATTTGTGATCACCCTGCATATTCAATAATTTTAAATGAACTGTTTTAAGCAGTAATAATTTGAACTAATGATTGAAGGAGCTTTGATAATATTTATCACAATATATTCAGTCTTTTAATATAAACACTTCTTAGAAGGAATACTTTTTCCTCAGAAAAACAAAACCAAAAACCCATTTGTCTATCTTGCAGATCTGTAGCAATATATTTTATTCAGTTAGCGGCTCATTAACTTCTGTTACACGTGAATTGATCGCTGAATGATGGCTCTGTTCTAATGTTGATTTGACGAAACCAGCGTAGGAAGATAAATTATTGACTTAAGTCGATGAATGTTTAGCTAGAATAAACTTTCCTAGATTCGTAAACATATTCTTAGGATAGAAAGAGATTATTTTGCCATATTTTTGGTCTTAAAATGCTTGTCAATTCATAAAAAAGACTGATGAGTATTTGTTAATAAAGTGGTGGTCATTCGATGCTATTATGTTTTCGAAGAATCATTATAAATGTATAAACGTAATTTGTAAGGACATTTTTAAATATCAAGCAATGCATTCTTTAATTAAGTTGTGATTACTTCAATCAATTTCATAAATAATAATATAATAAATAAATTTATTATTTTCATTGTACAAGCTCATTATAAAATACAAAGTTAAACTGAATTTAAAGCAAAAATCTCACGAGAAGTTAAAAAAAAAAAAATATGATTAAAGAATCAAATATGACTCATTTTCAAATGTTTATTGTTTCTTCGTAAATTTCTATTGCACTAAAAATCGGCAAGTGGTTTTTATATTTAATTTCTATTTCTATGAAAGAAATCGTTTGTTGTTTTTTCTTGCAAATTGCATACATAATTTATTATGCTTATTTTTCAATATAAAAAATTGATTTGATCTACAGAAATCGTTTTCAATCAGAAATCTTAGAATTCTGGAAAAAAAACTTCCATATGTAGAGATTTTCAATAGACTGAAAGATGACAGATGTAGTTTCCACTACACATAAAAATTTCTCTTGATGTAACTGTATAAAATATTTAATTGGAATTAAATAATTTAAAAGTTTCAAAAAAGAATGCATATTAAAGCATTAAATAATGTAATTTTCATTCACCATATATTCCTAACTATACAAAGTACAGTAAACGTTTTTCGCTGTTACTTGAATTTTGTATTAATATAATGCATATTAAAGTTAAGAAAATCTTTATATCGTAGCTTTCAGTACAATATTGTCTATTCTTATCTTTCAACCGATTGATCTTTTTTTTACTTCGAGATTTAAAATAAAATATTTCTATATTTTTCCACAATTGAACTTTCCAAAGGGTAACTGTCATATCAGAATGATTTGAACTGTTCTTATTTAAGTTTGTTTTTAATCTTTTCTTTGTTAACTCTGCTTAAAGAATGCATCGAATTGAGAGGAGAGATGATTTACTATGGTTGAAGGTATTTTAAAAAGAAAAAAAAAATGAAAGCCTTATTTAACTTGTCGCATAAGCAGGGGAGTGTTTTTCACCCCATTATTTCTTTTCTGTTTAAAAATTCCAAGGCTTTTTAAACAGGAAAATTAGGAAACTTGCTACTTCCTATATAATCCTCCTATATCTTTATGGAGGTAGATAGATTAAGAAGATTGGAGTAGCAGAAATCAATGAAACAATGCATCTCATTTTTTACTCGAATATTGGGGTCAAATTGATCCCTGCGTGTGCTAGCGTTTCTTTTTTTTTATTATGCCTATGGCAGAATACGATGTGAGCAGTAAAGATTCAATGATATTTCCGCAAGTACACCTATTGATAATGAAATTAGTGACTCAAATTTGTCAGTTATTGGTAAAAGATCAGAACATACAATCGTATCAAAACGCGGATTCTAAATATTCTAGAAAATTTAATCGAAAGTTTTTTTTTCTGCTTGAGAAAAAAAGCAGCGTATCCTTATATATATATATATATAATGCATTTTCTTATTATATGAATAAATTTACTTGAAACAGAAAATTTATTTCAAACTATTCCCTTTACTTTGAGTAAGGAATGATAAAAGTATCTTTTTTTTGAGTATGTATATAAAAAGGAAAGGATTATGAATTTCTGTAGTTGTCTGTTTAAGCTTCTTTGTTCGAAAAAATTTCGAATGTGAAATATATGTAAAATTTAGATTTTTTTCAATATTTTTATGCAGTAAAAACTATTTACTTTAAGAATAATAGAATAAAATGGGAAAAGATAAAATATATGAAATATAGAATATACTGTTACGAATTTTTACCCGGGGTTCGTTTGGATAGTGGAAGTGATATGGTGTAGAGAACGCTCAATCAGCTGGCGGCTGTAGAAAAAGAAACAACGACTTTTATTTACACGAAGACACACAGGACAGCACAAAGACGATAACTATATACAGCACAGAGAAGACAATTATCTTCAGCCATGAGACGTGTAAACAACAGTACACAACAAAACTCTACCGCAGACAGTAGCGCACAACTCAGTTCAGCACTAGCTTGACTCCGTCGCTGCTCTGCTAATCCCTGGAAAACCAGTTCTTCACCGTTAATTCCGACTACTCTTCTCTGTCACTTCCGACTGCTACTCCGCTCCGTCGTTTCCGACTACTCTTTTTCGATCCTCTGACTTCGACTTCCTCTGGCAGCTGCGGTTGCTTCCTTTTATAGGTCTCAGGAGGCGGGGCTAGAAGCCTCTCAACCAGTCAGGAACGTTCGAGGAGTATCTCGGTTCCTACTGGACGGATCGGGAAAATTCTCGATGTTTCGGGTATAATCCATTTCAGCGCCAAAGTCACCAAATGTTCGCCAAGTTTGTCGCCAAGCTCTGGGACCTCCGACGCGACAACCGGACTCCGTCCAATATCGATAACTTTAAAACAGTTTTTCTGATAATGGAACAAACTATGCTGGGAAGCCGAATTGCAGGTTTGTAACATTGCTCCCCTCTTCAAAGACTGACGTCCCGGCAGTCCTACTTCAATCCAACAGCTGGCCTAGGCTTCCGAATGATGTGATAATGTTGATGCTTTAGGCGACTTCCGGTCTTTCGAAAATAACATCGTTTACTAATCTGGCGGCGACTAAAGATCCATCTGAACCTTCTCAATGCTTTCTGACACGGACTTCTTCGTCGTTTCGGATTGTACATCCAGACTTGATTCCGCTCCTTAAAATGCAGAATGTCCCATGGAGCCAAACGCTGGATCGTAGTAGAGACCTCCGGAATGAATTCTTGCCAAGCTTTTCGGTTGGTCACTTTAAACTTCTTCCATCGAACCAATCGTATATCAGAATGATCCAACGGTGCCTTCTGAAGTCCACTCGAAAGCCAGGTATTCGCCTTCGTCGCCAAAGCTTTCACGGGAATACGTCCACCTCTTCCCGGTCTATTCTCGACATTCGAGAATTGTCCGACGCCCTCCACACAGGATCTTCTGAAGAACGCATCCGTTTTCGTTGGAAAGGTCCTTCTGCGACGACGTAACATGTCCGGATGCACAGGAGATTCATCGGCTCCTATTTGCATCACACTTCTATGCAGATCCACAGCAAAGATGAATTCTTGAAGGAAGTTGAGACCATGACTACAGGGATCAGCGATTCAAGCCAAGTAGTCTTCTTCCGTGTTACTATGCAAGGAGATACCAAGAGGCTTGCGGAGAGGTAGTCCCTTTAATCTTTGGGACGAATCCAATCCAAAGAGGGGTGCATCAACTCTTGCATCCATAGGCATCGAGCACGGGTCGCCACCAACAGATCCGTCCGAAGAAAGTCCATCTTCTCCATCCCCAAGCGCCTGCACTTTCGGTTCCACTTCAGGGGACTCATTCGGAGAAGACTGTTTCAGCTCCGGAACTATTTGACATTCTCCCTGTTCGCTCCTCTCCTCATTAAACCTCGGCTCATCCTCCGGATGGCTAAGCTCCTTTTCGGTGACATCGGTCTCCATTCGATCTTCAGTCTTTTCTAACCACTTGGCTTTCGCTGCTTCCTTCAATTTCTTCTGTGATAACTTGGATGTCTTCAGTTTTGTTAACTTTATCTTCTAAAATTTCTTTCCACTACGAAAGGCCTTTCTTTGATTCACTCTTCATTTCTTCCGTAAAGACTTTCATTTCTTCCAAAAGTTTCTCTTCTCCGGCTTTCATTTCTTGCAAAAGTTTCTCTTGTCCAGCTTCCATAGACTTCTTCATCTCAGCCAACAGAGCCAGTAATTCACCATTACCGCTATCAGCCATTTTTGCTTGGGATCTAGTCAGCACCATACACTGTTGACCACTATCCCACTTCTGACACCAAATGTTACGAAATTTTACGGGGGGTTCGTTTGGATAGTGGAAGTTATATGTTGTGGAGAACGCTCAATCAGCAGGCGGAAGTAGAATAAAAAACAACGCCGTTTATTTACACGAAGACACACAGGACAGCACAAAAATGACAACTATATACAGCACAGAAGACGATTATTTCAGCCGAGACGTGCAGCATACAACAAGAATCTACTGCAGACAGTAGCGCACAACTTAGTTCAGCACTAGCTCGACTCCGTCGCTGCTCCGCTAATCCCTGGAAGACCAGTTCTTCACCGTCAATTCCGACTACTCTTCTCTGTCGCTTCCGACTACTCCTCTCCGTCGATTCCGACAACTCTTCTGCGACCACTCTGACTCTGGTAGCACAGACTGGCTCCTTTTATAGGTCTCAGGAGGCGCAGCTGGAAGCCTCTCAACCAATCAGGAACGTTCGAGGCGTATCTCGGTTCCTACTGGACGGATCGGCAAAATTCTCGATGTTTCGGGTATAAACCATTTCGACGCCAAAGTCGCCAAATTCGTCGCCAAATCTTCGCCAAGTTTGTCGCCAAGCTCTGGGACCTCCGACGCGACAACCGGACTCCGTCCAATATCGATGACTTTAAAAAAGTCTTTCTGAGGATGGAATAAACTATGCTGGGAAGCCGAATTGCAGGTTTGTAACAATATGAATGGAATGGAGAAAAAGGAAATGAATGCAGAATAAGTGTAAAAAAAAAAAAGGCTAGGCAAAGTTCGTTCTTGGTCTTTTTTTTAGTAAAATTTTCTTTTGTGAAAAAAAGGCTAGGCTAAGTTCGTTCTTGATTTTTTTTAGTAAAACTTTCTTTTGTGTCTTAAAATATATTTGCATGAAAAAGGATTTATATACTCTGACTATATTTTATTTTCATACAAATAGTAACATAAGGATTACGCGCTTGATAAATTGGCGCCGAAACGACCCTGAGCATGTGCTAAGGCTCAAAAAGGGGTATATGCGCTGAAGAATTAATTCTGGTAACTTCATTCGATACAGAGACATAATTGTCTTAAAAAATTTAAATAACTGTTATAATTCAGAATAACAATTGCATTTGAAAAAGTAAACAAGTACCTTAAAAATAATAAGAATATGTATGAAAAATGCCAAATATCGAAAAGCATAAAAACATTTGTACAGTAATAGGAAGGATTTAATGTTTACCTCCTCTTTCCTCTTCTTCTTCTTCATAAGGTGTAGGTGGAGTTAAAGCTACAATAATAGTAACTTATTAGTTGGATTTTAGTAAGAAAAAAAATGAATAAGAAGCTTAGACAATCGAATGAATTTAAGATTAACTTGAACGTCTCTCTGATTAAAGGGAAAACATTCTGATTTTAGTATTATTGGTACATCATTCAGGTTTAAAAAAACAAAATAAAAGTTTTTCGTTTTCTAAAAATAACGTATAATCTTTTTATGATTTCATTTATATTTCATGATATGAGTATGATATGATATGAATTATCACCTGCATTTCGCAAGCGATTTGGTAACAAATGAAAGCGAACAAAAAATATTTTTAAAGTATTTGTTGGTAACAAATTGTAATAGAAGTTTATAGAAAAATATGTTTTTCCTTTTTTTTATGTCACCAGCAATAAAGTTTTACTTTTCTTTTTGGATCATTCTGTATCGGTGGATCATTCTATATCGGAAGGTGATATAATAAAATATTTTATTTCTTTTGATGATTCAAAATATTGCTCCAGAACGTGAAAAAGATTGAGAGTAATCATGTTTTTAATAGGTTTGACAGTAATCATGTTTTACAAGGTAATCATGTTTTTAATAATTTGAAATGCTTATATTTTTTTAATGGTCATTGTTAAGTACAACTAGATATGTCAAAATTAAATATTTAAAAATTGGTGCGTATTAGAAAACACAAATTAAAATCCTAAATTTCACAGACTCGAATATGCTGAATATACTCTAATATGCTGATGAATATAATGATGTATAGCAAGCATTAAACAGTGACAATCTTCCTTATTCGCCATTCATCAGCTTCGTTTAAAAAGCATATAAATACTTTCATAATGCTAATTCAGTAGTTAAAGATAACCGTAATAAAATATTTTTCATCATAACCCTGTAACACCCAGGTTTACGCAAAGATCAGATATTAGTTAATTTCTTTTTTAATAATGATTAAAACTACCAATATTAATATCTTTAAAAAAACATTTTTCTTTTATTTGTTTTTTTTTAAATTATCGAAAATGTTGATAAAATATATAAAAACATTTCAGTTATTAATGATTAAAAGACTGTATGGTGGATGTACCTTAAGATATACAAGTTCAGTAACGTATATAAATCTTTATTCAACAAGAAAATAAGAATCATATTGTTCGTTTCAGGATCCTGAATCGGACAATTCTGCAAAGGGATAATATATAATGCGAATAATTTAGAGAGTAGGCCATATCTCTCTTAGGGTGTAGATAGCAGGGTGTTTTCTGGATAATTCCATATGACGTCACACCTTGTCTGGAGACTATATAAAGTCGAGGTGCTTACACAGGTAATAAATCTCTATCTGGAATTAAGCTTGCAAATCGAAGTGACAAGCTGTGATCGCAGTGTTTTTGTAATCTGCCTTCTATGTTTTCATAAATATTCATGGAATAAAGAGTAATTTGCTCTCTATCCAGCTTGCTATATAACATGCGCTGCATCTTCACCGAACTATTTCAATAACAATATGCTTCTTGTTACATTAAATCTATTTTCAGAAATATTTTATGTTATTTACCTTCTGAGCACCCTAATAGTTCTAAACGAAGGGATATTTTAGTTTCCCATGACAATGGCTCCAGTCGAACAAACCTAGCTTCAAATGGACGTTTGAAGACATGCTTCACTTCAGAGTTGTCATCGAAATTACCATTGAAAACCTAGAAATATATTCTCTATAAATTCTTGTTTAAATATTATTTAGCAGGTATAATATTTCTTGATATAAAAATAAGATATTTACAATAAATTCAATTAAAATTTTTTAAATTAATAAATATTAATTACTTAAAGGTATATTTTTTATTTCTATTATTGTTTGATTTGAAATTTTGGAATTCAAGGAAGAAGTTTTTTGTGATAGATTCACTCTACTGTCTAATAACGGGAATAGTAAGTAATACATTTTGCTAAACTAATAAAATCAATTATATAAAGTTTTTTAAAAGCTTAGTAAATAATTGATACAAATATCATTACAAATAATAAAAAATTTTCATTCAAAAGTTTCAACTTCCTTATCTTGAAAATAAATGCGTTTTTAACATTTTTGTTATCATGAAAAATCACTGAAAAAAAATCAGTGTATTAAAATGAGGAAAATTTGCTACTTTCTTTTTTTTCTGTTTGACTGTTTCTATTTTCTAAATGATCAATACATTAAGACTATTCAATAAATCTCTCTCTCTCTGACATTACAAGAAATCAATATATCACCAGCTCAGTAACTTCTATATTGGAAACAATTCAGAAGTGGTAACTTAATAATTAAAAATTCAAGAAGATATCTATAAATATGTGTAAAATTTAAAAATACCTTCTTGCATCTTTATCATAAATTATTAATCTGAAATCGACAAGAATGGGTATATGGGCTTTAAATTCGAAGTTAAATTCATACAGTAGAACCATCAGAAATGATTTCGATATAAAATTAAGTATTCATTTGATAAAATAAATAAAAGAAGCGCTCAAAAAGTAACCTGATTGTTATCTGATTCATCTTGGTAATAAGAATATGATAATCCATCGCTACTGTAGAGTAGCTGGTAAGCGGTAACAAATTCTTTGGAGGATTCTTTCCCTTTGGTTATTACTCCATAAACGGTTCTGACATCACCCAGATCAACTTCAATGAATTGTTTTTCGTTTGTTTCTTCGGGAGTCCACGCTTTCTTGGCACCTGTGAATGTAGAGAACATGAAATTATTGTCGCCTTACTTTTTGCCCTTATGAGAATTTGAGTCAATGACAGCAACAAAATTCTTCACAAATCTTTTTACTTATGCTCTTATAAAAGTGTCATCCCTCATCCCGCATAAAATTGTGGACTTACGGTGAAATTGCAAATAATTTGCTTAGAAATAGTGATCAATAGTAAGGAAATATTGGTCTTTGGAATGAAACCTTTTCTCTGTATCTGTCGTCTGATTATCGGCGATTTTTGTTGGCAATTAATGCGGATAATACACATGTACCTGAAAATTCAATTTGTAATTGGGATGCTTTTTTACCAGTTGATTGATACCAAAATATGATATAGAAGTACAATTAGAGGCACAAGATCACAGACCTAAACTTATTTATGTTATCGCATTTTTGGATTATTGTATTTATATGTTCATGAAAGTACAACCGACAGACGATCAACTCCGTGAAGTATTTGGTTCGAAATCTGAAAAGAACCTACATTTTAATTGCTAGAGTATCAGATTTTATTTATCTAACTCTTTGTAATCTATAGTCATCATATTTACTTGTGTGCGGAGAGACGGGCAAACTTCCTCTGACGGATTTCTTTCAAATATTGACAATTATCTGCATGTGTATTGTACAGTCCATAGACAAAATTTTACCCATCTGGCTCAAACGCCTTTTTGAGTTATTTGTGTTCATAGACAAACAAAATTCCAAAAGATTCTTCCCATGTCTTTTGAACTCAGGGAAGTCTGAAATTTAGAAAGTCGTCAAGATCTTCGCTTCAGACTTTTAAAGATTCCAATACTTTCTCTTTGTCTACAAGAAATGAAAACATCTGTAGCTACTTGACACACGAATCTAGATTGAAGACAATTGACTTCTACATGATTTAACAAATGGTATTTTTTTTGTCGGAAAAACTAATGTCTTATACCCATAAGGTAAACAACTGGCATGCATTTGTAATATGGTCCAGCACCCAAGAGAATTAAACTGATCTTCCACCTTAGACAGATTAAAAGCATCTAATATCTGTGGGAGTAGGTTTGTCTTCATGGAGCGCATCGGCCAATGTGGGGCTTATCTCCGTGGGTAAAAAATGTTTTAAGGCTCGATTTTCAATTAAAATGATGGTAACTGGTAGAATGCATGATAGAACAAGCGCGAAATCAGGCATACGAGATGAAATATGTTCATACCAGGTCTCTGGATTAGCAGTAGTGTAAGAAAACCAGTTGAAGATTTAGTTCCTGTGATGAAGTGAAGAAAAGGAAGTTTTAAGTGTAGTGAAAAGGAAGTTTCAAAGAATAGACAAAATCTTAGTTGTCAATAGAGACTTTCATTAGGAGTTGGGAGAGCCAGTCAGAATCCAACATATTTTATGGAGGGGACAATGTTGTAATAAAAACGATTATGTTGACAGCTTCGTTTTGATCAAAGTAGACTCGTCTTAATTTTTAGCCGTTTCCTTATGCCGATTGATTTGTGCAATTGTAAATAATAATTGTATATAATTATGCATAATTATATGTAATACACTGTTTCAAATAGATATGAAATTAGAATTATGAATTAATAAGCAAGTCCATATATTCTGAGCTATTCCATTAAACATAATACTTTCAGAAATCGAGAGTTTGAAAAGAATGATCATGAAGCAGCACAATGATATAACTTGAAAAATGGATATAAAACATAACATTATGAATCATTTTCTTTAATCATGATTCTGAATATGATGCATGTTGAACATTTCATATCACAATGCATTTACATTTATATTAAAATATGGAAAGATATATAAAAACTGAAAGAAAACAAGAATTTAAAAAATTATAAGAAAGAATAGTTTTAAACAATGCGAAAATATCGTAATCAAAAGAAATTTCAAAACAGGAATTAAAGAATATGGAATAAATAGAATGCCATTCATTTTAGAAACCGAATCAAATGATTTCCGTTTGTATAATACATTATCTCATGAAACACTTCACTACTGCTCACAATAAGTATATATGTACCTGAACTCTCCAAGCGAATTGCATCAGGCCCACTAAGAGGTGATTTGCTGCTTGATGCTTTAAGGCTAGTATCGGGTAAGGGATTTGGTCCATCAATTAAAGAAACAAAATCAGAACACGGATCTAAAGCAAAGATATGAAGTCAAATTATATATATTTTCTACTGAACTTAACATTATTAATAAGAATAAACTATATTTCTAGTCTTAATACAAAGAAAAATTGGTGATTTTTTTCCAGATATGAGTTATTTTACAAGGCAAAATAAATTATGCCTTATAAAAATATATAAATAAATATATAAAATATGTTTTACATAAAAATATAAAGTAAATATAAAAAAATAAAAATATATAATAAATATAAAAAATAAAATTATATAATAAATATGCTTTATAAACAAATATTATTGTGTTTTTTTTCATAGTTATCTGTTACAATGTAAATTACGATAAAGCTCATAAAAAGAGCAGTCTGATTTGTCATAAATCTTGATTTAAAAAAATGATAAATGGCAATTATAGTGGTGTGTTGCAGTTTTCTAAGGAACTGCCCGGTTTTAAATACACTATTTTTAATCTTCATATACACAGTTACTTTACAAAATTCACAAACAATTATTACTACAGATACACATAGAATATCAGGTTAAAGAACAATATGGTGGGCGGATTCCACGGTTTTCAACCGAAAGCATTCGGCTTTAGAGCAAGGGTTGCGCATAGGGAAAAAGTCGACCTCAGGGTGCAAGTCTGCCGTTCAACTGGTTGTCTTCTGCAAAACGCCACAAGGGGGCGCACTCTGCTCAAGGGGAAAATGAGGTGCTAAGCTATTTTATTATTTTTATTTATACATGAAAAATAAGAAGGGACAATTAAAGGATTAAAATAAATGAATCATTGAAGTACTAGTTATACAAATTAAAACAAATTATATTAAAATTTTTTTCAGATTAGAGAAACAAAAAAACAATATCTTATGATTATTTAAAAATATTCTTTGAATTCGATAAGAAACTATTAGAATATAATTAACTGAAAATGCTATTTTAAACTACACAGCTGTTATTTCAAATCTCATTCACAATATTAAGAATCACTTCACCATTCCTCGACATTTAAAAAGGTTTAGGCATCCATTTAAGTTTTAAAAGCTAACAAATTAATTTTTTGGATGGAAAAATATTGTGCCTTTGATTTCGAAAATTTTAAGGGAGATATAATTTAAATTACTGGAAAGACTTTTAAATCCATAATATAATCATCTAATGGCGTCTGGAAAAGTTAAAAATATTCCCGCCCTTTTGATCTGCATCATTATCAGATGAGAAATTCTAACTGTTTTGGTGTTTAACAAATAAAATAATAAAAATTTATTTAATTATTATTTATTTTTTATTATTTATTTATTTAAAATTTATTTAATTTATTAATTTAATTTTTAAATTGACTGATTTTTTGGTGTGCGTGTGAAGTTAAGCATCAATAAAAATTAGTTACGAGATTGCAAATTTCACATTTTATTTATCTTTTTTTATTCTGGTTTGTTGCAAAGGTTAATAAACTGAGGTCTGCAATTTTTATTATTTTATGTTTATACTGGTTCATAATACTCTCATTTCTATTGAAGATTATTACAAATATTTTCTTACAGAATTATTTTTATTTTGTAACTGGCAATACATTTTTTTATTGTTAATATATCACAAACTATTTCAAACCGAGTTTAGTGGTTAGTTTCGATTTTGGGTTTTGTAAACATTGTGGTAAAGAAGATTCCATTGTAAGGAAATAAATATTTTGAAGTTGCTATATATTTACATCTAAAGTGTACTATAAAAAAATTCTAAACATTTTGCAATGTTCATGAGATTTTGGACCACACTTTTCTTTTGTTAAACTGTGGTTATCATATACGAGATGCTGTCAAAAGGATTACAGCCCATATAGACGGGCACATCATGTAGTTTGAAGATAAGACTTATATTTATTAACTCATTATGAAAAATAATTTGAAGCTCAGATGTATTTTAAGAATTAATTTTAGACTACATAAATATTTATTAGAAATATATAAAAATAAAAATAAAAATAACATTAATTTTTTTTCAATCTTTAGTATTTGAATATTTTTAATATTCATTTTTATAAAAACCTACATTCATTTTTTTTTATTTTCTGGCACGTAAAATATCATATATAAATTATCTTCTACAAATGAGAAAATGTTTAGAGTAATAGAAGGTAAGAGGTTAATGCTATTCTTAAAATATTAATTAAAGGTTTTAATTAATTACTTTGATACTTAAGAAAAGTTTGTTTAAAATAAAGCATTTTATTCATTTATTAAAATCTGTTTATCATCGTTGAAATTTTTAAAAAATTCTATAGTCCATAAGTTAAGAATCACAAAACGTCTAAATTTGTTAAATAACGAAAATGATAATACTTACAAGTATACCCTGGGGTAGTGGATATTTTGATAAGTGGAACTGGTGTTGTTGTGACCTCACCTAAAAAAAACGGAGTAAGAAATGATTAAAGCACGATGTTCAATAAAATAGATAGATATAATTATTAATTTGGATCCTTAAAAAAATAAAGAAGTTGGTTCCCCAAAACTGCAACTCCCCGCATGAAACTGTGCAACTTGGGCAAAATCGTGGAAGCCAAAGTGCTCAGACTTTTATTTTCATAGTCCCACACTTTAGAGTATTATGCTTTGTAATTTAATAATTAAAACTGAATAATAATGAATATATTAATTAAAAAAACTTCTCAACAGATTTAAATCAAATTTTAATACAGTTCTTTGCAACACTATCACATGTCAAATTCCATTTATTTAATTCGTTGCGTTTTTGGATCATGGCATTTATAGGCATGCAAACCTTTCGATATTCTACACTTTCACAACTCTCTGCAGACAAACATTCTGCTCTTTGTCAGATTTGGTTCAAAATTTGACAAAAGAAATCTACACTTTAGACGCCAAAATTCATTGATATAAGTCATTGCGTTTTCTAGATATTGCATTTATATGAATGCCGAAGAACAATAGCAACAATTGATGAATTTGGAGCAGAAATTGACACGAATTTACATATGTTTAAATATGTGTGCCAAATTTTATTCATCAAACCAGTTTCCTCTTGCTGTTATCGTATCTACTTTCATTCATTTGGACAATAAGCCAGACTTTCTATGAATGGATTTCTTTCCAAATTTGATAGAAATATTGAAATTTAGCTTCGAAAGCAAAGTAATTGGCAATTTTCAATCCAATAACACAAAACATTTTTCAGATATCGTGTTAACAGAGAGGCTGTTAACCATAATTCCAAAAAATGTGTTTTACGAACTCATACAAGTTTAAAACAGAATATTTCCCAAAATCTCGAATTTTTGCGAGATTTTTTTTGATAATTACAATACTTCTTCTTTATACACATTGTATTCGAGAAAGTAAAAGAGATTATGAAACTGAACTGGTGTAGTCGAAACTATCAATCAAAAGTTACTGGAATAAGAAATCTCGGCAAATACTTAGAAGATGTGGCGCACGCGTGCAAGCTTAATTTGATGCGTGGAATTAAGTAGGCTTAAAACAAGACGGAAAGAATTATTTTAAATCAATAAAAATGCAAGTTATAAAACAGAAAAAATATCATTTTAAAGCAAGTTGCAGCTAGATAGCGAATAAAACGAGAGAATTATAATATAATTTGACATCTGAAAAGTCTTTAATCTGTGATCTAAGACTTGAAGTGATTTCTTTAAAATAAATCAATATAATTTGTTATAGTTTAGGACGGTAAGTTATTTTTTTTTTATTTTGGGAACTCTTGATAGATTTACAAGGATTAAATTCTTCTACTTTTTTTTTATCTGATGTTTGTGAAGATGGAAATAATTTCGTTTTAAAAGTGAGTTTTATTATTATTTTCAATGTAATGGAACTTGGAAAATTCAAATATTTTCATTTGAATAAATTGGGAATTAGATTTTCTCTATATTCCTATTTTCTATTAATAGGATTTTAACTCTTTAAAGGGCCATTTTTTTCTAGTCATATTATGTTAAAATGTTTTTAAGTTTTAAATTAGAATAAGAAAAGGGATTCATTTAGCTTATTAGATAAATTTAATTTGATTAATTAATTAATTTGGTGAATTAATAATTAAGTAACAAATCAAGACACATCATTTTGTCTGAGATAAAGAGCTAAAGCCTCTAAATTTCTGACTTACTAAAAAAATTTGTCAGAACTTATGCCAACCTACATAATTTCATACAAAAATTGATAAATTTGGTGGGAAGCATACTTCACACGACGCTAGAAAGGGTTAAAATACAATATGCAACATTTTATTTATTTTGGCTGATTCAAAATTAAAATTAAAAATTGCTTTTACTTATAACTTATTTTCTTTAGTTATATATATATATGTACCATATGACAGTTATCATATGTAATAAGTAATAATTTAAAGCAATAACTTCCTTAATTTATACGAGGACTTGATTGTAAAGCTATTTATGCAGAACTCTCCTTTAAAAAAACTTTTAGCGCTTTAGATAAAATTTACATTGTTTATTTGGAAATTTTATTGGATATTGTTGCAGTAATACACCTCTACTACCTTCTCATTTGATACAACAGATGGCGTTACCTTATTAACATCAAGGTATATTTCCTATGATCCTTCTTGCGTCTCATTATTAGATTTATTAGATCGTGCATTTTTCGTATTCGTGATTCTTTTGTCTTGTGAAATGTGGAACTTAGAAAACAATTAAATAACTTTTCCTGAAACTCGTCTATTATTTTCATCTACGTCATAATGAAGTTATAAGGAATCTCGTTCCTCAACAATATTTATTTTAGCCCGAGGTATTATATATTTATTAAAATTTATTTTAGCCTTAGCAGCTTTGGATTCTCAAACTCTTCAATTTTTAATCTTTATTAAAATAATAAACATGTAGTGATGACGATAAGCATTTTTATAATAATCTTGAAATCAGAAGCACCAAAAATGATAGATCCCTTAATTACGTTTAACATACATAAAATTGATTATTTTAAAAATATTAATTATTGAAGCTTGAGATGAATATTAATATAAAAATTGACTGTGATATTTAGCAACTTCAATATTATACAAAATCATGAAGTATAATCAGTTAGTATTCGTGGTGTAGTAGTTAGTGTTAGTGGTGGCTCCTCCTTTGGGGCTGTAGAATATATTTTCTCATCACGATATTAGTACATTTATTAGTATTTAAAAGATTCGTAATACTTTTTCATTCTAATAATTTATGATTTTGAAACATTGCGCATTTTAAGCTGTTTCGAATGAAGTATTTAAGGTGATTCAAAATTTAAAATACGAACTGCTTTAAAATACCTCGGAATCCTTTAGGCAAATATGTTCGGAAACGCCATCTGGATGAATTAAAGGATATTCGAAGATGTGAAAAGACAAACATATGGCTGGAAACTTTTGATTCTTTGAAAAGTGCATGAATACATTCAGTTTTATAACAAAATTCTTATCACCCCATAGCTACCCATGCTTCGTAGTGGCAGCATGTAGATTGTCGAATTGTCTGAAAATACTTCTTTGTCATTACATCTTTCACAAACGACTTGTGGCGGATTGAGATGCGCGAGGATAGAACCTGGGACCTTGTGGTTCACAGTCCCGTAACATGACCATGATACAAAAGCAATTGCCCGGGTAGCGTAGTTGTTAACTGGCTTATAAGCTATTCACCACAGACTGTATTTATCCATATACATTAGGAATTTGAAATGAGTAGCAATGAATTCTATGTACGTTTTGGTAAAAAGCGTCCTCTATCCTATCCATGTACCGTTTTCGTCCTTATTTTATTTATGTTTTTACTAGTTTTATTACTTTTTTTTAACCTTTTCTAAAACAATTTGTTTGTTCAGTTTTGAATCACTTTGCATAACAGTATTTCAGAGATTCGGTATTAAAACACTATGACGATTAAATACTAAATTTTGTGAAACTCACTGCATGAACAGAAGTATCTGATTTTATAATCGCGGCACATTCCATCAGGCTGATGACGATTCTGACACTGAAATCCTCTGCTCAGCTTACAGACGAGCTTTTCTTCATTTGTTTCTGAATAGTCGACGCCTGTTTCCACATCCTTGCATTCGATAGCTGTAATTACACCCTGGAAGGATACGACAAAAATTATAATTAAATAAACTGTCAAAAATTTCGAAACTTTGTTTTTCAGTAGAACAGCAAACTATGTCACCAGAGTTTTACAAGTTAAGATACTACTTCAAAACATGAAAGTTTAGATATTTCATAAATCATGACTAATACAGAACGTAACATAACAAGCATAAGAATGGTCTCCTTCTCAAGGCATCATTGCTTTGAGAAGGAGACCATCATCTCTTTAATAAAAATGTGCTGTCCGTATGCTATTATCGGGCAGTTGTTAAGAAAGAGCCTAAGAATGAGTGATTATTGGCGATTAATTGCTGAGATGTGGCTGATACACACCAGAAAACCGAATATGTATTATCGGCATATTTTCTTCCAATCGATTTCATTCCAAAACTTGACACAGAATTACAATTGTATTGTAGTCACAAGACGACATACCGAATTTCATATATTGAAGTTAATACTTTGTAAAAGTACAGACGGGCAGATGGTCAATTTTAGGTAAAATTAAAAATTTGATAAAAATTTACTCTTTAGATATTAAAATTATTAATTAAATTTTAGCCATCTACTTTTATTTATTTTGCAGTTACTGTGTTAATTTATATTCAGACTATAGGGCCGTCAAGTGTCCTTTGAAAAAAATAAGTTATTAGGATTGTTCCGAGCTAAATAAATGAGGATCAGTTGAACAACAGGTTATAAATTCAAAATTTTTTAAAGTATCGTTAGATGGATTTTTGTCTCTCCATATTGATTAAACTACGCTAAAATTTCGATATTTACAATTAAATGTTAATTTAAACTTTGCTAATTGTCATTTACTTCATTATCAAATGTAGATACATATTATTATTATTTACAAGCATGGCATTTTTATGAATGAACCATTCTATTACAATTGCAGCGAAAAGAATCTAATGTTTTTTAATTTCATAAACATGAGATACTTGATGAAAAAAATAATCTCATGCTATATACGATATGACATTTGCATTCATTTTAGATCACAATATAAGTAATTCTTATTCAAAACTCTATAATCTTTGTTGGGTTATGTTTAAGAATGGGATTTGAAATTATGTTTAAGAGTGGGTTTTGAAGGTTATTTTAAGAAAAATTCCTTCTTTTTTTACCATTTTCTTTGCATTATGCATATGAATTTTTATTGTTAATCATCAATAACTTTTATACAAATTTGACATTTTTTTATTAAATAATTTTAAAATGTTTGCATGCAACGTTGCTATTTGTGACAATCAGTATCGCATTTGGGTATCGATAATTTAGGTGTGTTTGATTCTTATTATTTTTGTGATTGGACATTCTATGTTTTGTTAGAAGATTTCAACTCCCAGAACAGATATTTTTTAAAATTTTACATGAGTGTACAATTCAGTAAAAATGCGTATGATTGGGCTTTCTGAATTTAAACAAGATGTTCCGGTGCGATGCTAAAGTCTGCGGAGTGTGATGCCAGTTCTGATGCCATCCTCGTCACCTGAACTGGATTGAGAATTACCTGTTTTTGCCAAAACAGTCCTAGTGTTGCTTTCAAACGGGGCTTTAGATATAATTAACTTTATGCAACTTATTTTTAATTATTTGACCCATTTTTTGTAACAGTGTTTACAAATACTAATGTAAACTATTGAATGAAATGTAAACTATTCTATAAAACTATTCAATCGTGTATCTTTTACCAACCGTTAACTCCGTATTAGGATTTCCATTTCTGCTTTTATCTCGTCATGTATATACCTTTTTAATTTGTAATAAACCTATTCAATTGAATTTATAATTTTCAGTCGTGTCAAAAAATAAGGCGAAAAGTTTTAAAAAATATATTCTATATTAATCCTTTAATAGCATGAAGAAGACCTAGGCGAACAAACTTTTAGCAAAATTTACTTCATTCTAATCATTTTAACGTATCTTCATAGCATTATTAAGGTACACTGCAACCAAATGAATTTCTTGTTTGATCGTCCAACAATATATTGTTATAAAATTCGTCTGGTGGGAGTGTAGGACGACATTAATCCATCAAGACGGAAAATGAAAGAACGCGTCTTTATTCCATGAATAGTTAACAAAAATCCCAACTAATATTACCAGAAACATAGCCAAGATATATGCAAAGAACATGACTTGTAGAAATCAGCAACACAAATGGACAGAAAAACACTATTTAAATAATAGTACTATCAATAAACTTAGCATCTACATCTTACCATTTTAACTGAAAGATGAAACTCCAAAGCTATTAATCAGTTTCATCACTACAGCCTGCTGACTGTGCGTGTCGTCAAATAGAACTCTCCAGAAGAATCTTCTGATCTCGGTTCCTAAGACACACAATCTTTGGAACTGATATCTTCATAATCATTACATTTTCCATAACCACAATTTTTTCTCTCCAAAATTGCTAAAGATTTTGTCAAATCACGCAATAGCCGCCTAGTTTATCACCAAAGTCAGGGGGCATAGTCTTTGCACTAACTATAAACCTCTCTTTCCTTTCGACCATCAAAAAATATGGCGGATATAAATGATAACGCAGATTCGAATTACTTTGTTACATACATTAAAATATTTAATTGATGATAAACAAAACATATTTAATTAATAATATCTAAGTGAAACAAGTGTTCTCTAATTACCGTGATGTAGCGGAAATTTCTATAAAAATTGATTCTATAATCAGAAGTTGCATTATTACAATGCCAGTTTCTGTTTTATTGCTGAAATGCTAAACAATATTAAAAGGAAACCGGTCTAATCTAGACGGTTGGGTAAATATAGGACCTCTCAATTATATATATATATTCATCGGCATTTTCTACAGAGTCGTCATTTTTTACAATAAAATCAATAGTAAAATACATTGAAAAAACTTCATTTTGTGGTGTTTTTAATTTCCCCAATAATTGTGACAACAAAAAAGGAAGGCAGAAAAATTTAATAAAATCTTTTTGTAGTTTCGAGTTCTTTTTTTTCTTTAATGAATTTTCTCATTTTGCTTTAAAAGCTATTGATTTCTTTTAAGCATATTCTTAATTTTTTTCACAGAGAAATATTTTTCATTGATATGACGAACTCATAAACGAATTCAAGGATATCTAACCTTTGATATTTATATTCAACATATTATTTCTCCCGATTCAGACATTAAACATTTATTGAAATATTGGTTAACATTACAAGTTTCTTTAAGTAGTAAATTTTTCTATACAGATGCTAAAAGTTGTTCCCCATTTTCTTCAATACATATTCACTAAAATCTATAATAGCTTGAAATAAATGCAAATAAATGTAAGAAAAATTAAACTGTTTTCTCCGTTTCTTTTAATCTTTAAACATTTTCTAAAAGAGGTTATTTAGAATACCATTTTCCTGATAAAAGACTAATCTTTTTCTTCATTTTTTACATTGGATTTTCTTTTCATCAGATCTCTTGCTTGTGACATTTCTTAATTGATTAAAGAAAAAAAATGAGTTTGTCATGAAAAATTTTGTCATGATAAATACACACACACACACGAACAAAAGAAAGCAGGAGTTCTTTAAAAAGCTATTCTTAAGAGGAAAAAAATCTATTAAAATTCTGCTGAAGAAGATAAAAAGCAAACGACTATTGAACAAAAGGAAGAAAATTGAATAATTAATCTCTTCTGAAATAGATCCGGAGATCTTATTTACACGGGAGGCAACAAAAACCTATAGAAAAATATAACGAATCAATTACGGAAAAATTCTTAAATATTCCAAATATAAAAACAAGTCTTCAGATTAATGATGCAAAACCTCAAATATGGATTAACTTTTTTGATATATCAACGCGAGAAGCTATTTTTAACTTTAAAAGACCCTTTTAAAATTTTGGTTTTCATTTACAGCTGTTTAAATTTGTTGGACAGTTTTTTTTATACTAAACTTAGCTTTGTGAAGATTATGAAAATCCTATTTGCTTCAAGTTAATATATATATATTATATATATATATATATTATTTTAATTCAAAGTTTCTGTGGGAATAGATTGATATAAATCTTTCTTAGAATGAATCATTGTAAAAATAATTATGTATTTTGAACGAAATTAAAATGAATGGGAAAAATGGAATATTTAAAAGCAGACGAAAGGAAAATGGTCTTTATGTTTTTGATAATATTTTTTAAAGAAACAAAAAAAAATTACAAAAAGATTCTTTTTACAGAGATTTTAGGGTATTTGTATTAAATTTTTTGATACCAATTATCATTACAATGATTTAAAAATTCATTCAAAATTTTTTTAGATGATTTATTTTTGTAATAGGAAACAAGAAACAAGTCAAAAATACATCGGAAAATGTAATTGGAAACTCCGATATGTAATCTAGAGGACTGTAAGTAGATGTTAAATACAGAAACAGACTGTTTTAAAAATTTTTCGACCTTTCCTTCGATCATTTAAAAAAATCTGATTTTTTTCAAGAAATTTAATATGTTTAAATCCTATTAAAAACATGTTTTTTTCTTCAAGAAATTGAATATATTCGAATCAATTTATTTTTTAAAAATAAAATTCATTCATTTCTTTTTATAAAGTGTATTTAAAAAATAAACTGATTAGAATATATTTAATATCTTGAAAAATAGATTTATCAATAAGGTATGAACATATTTAATTTCTTGAAAAAAATCAGATACTTTTAAATAATTGGAGGGAAGATAGAAAAATTTAGAAAACCGAACCACTTTCCATAATATGTTTAATTATTTAATAAACTATATGTAACAATGTTTTTACATGCCATGGCGGAATTCCAACTCTTCTATCAAATTATTCCATCGCATATTTTTGCCATTATTATTTTGCCAATATTAGAATTTTCGTTTACGCTTTTATTTCTTAATACATATTCTTATTTTTAACTTTACAGAAAATTGATACAATTGAATTAATGTTTTTCAGTTATATCAATTAAAATTAACAAATGTTTTTTTTAAAAAGTGTAATCTGTATTGATTATTTAATAGCTTAAAAAGTTATTGACCTGGACGAATAAGCCGTTCTTCAAAGGCTACATCACCTAATTTTTTCAACACATTTTCATAAGAATATAGGCAAATTGCAACCAAACGAATTTCTTCTGCGAGAATCCACCAATGTATTGTTAAGAAAATGGTTCTACTGAGGGTGTATGTTGACAATACATTAAAATGGATAATGAAAAATGGCCCTTTATTCTATGGATAATAAAACAAATTCAATAAAGTATATGTATCAAAAACAAAGCCAATATGTATGAAAAGAACAAAGCTTGCAAAAATCAGATACATAAGTAGACAAAGTCATTCATTAAATAACAGTATTATCAATAACGCTCAGCATCCACAGCTCACCAAATCACCAGAAGGACAAACCTCTAGAGTTATTAACTGGTTTTAGCATTCTAACTTGCTGACAGAACGTGCTGTTAAAATGGAATTTTCCAGAAGAATCTTCTGACCTCGGTCTTTACGATAAATAATTTTGGAAACTGAGATCTTCAAAATTCTTGCATTTTCCAGAATCTTCATTTTGCTGGACAAAATCTTTAATGATTTTGACACAAAGCCAAATGGTCGCCTAGTTTAAAAGTCGGGGTTCATTATTTTTGCATCATTTAAGAATGTCAATATATCTTTTATTCCTTCCATCAGACAAATATGGAGGATATAAACGATAATGCAAATTTATATTTTTTACTTTGTTACTTACATTAAAATATTTAATTGGGAATATCTAAGTGTACAGCACGTTATCTAATTGTCATGATGTAGCAGAATGTTTTTAAAAATTGATTCTATAATCCTAATTTGTGTTTTTATATTGCGAGTTTCTGTTTTATTGCACAAATATTGAACAAAATTGAAAGGAAACCGGTCAAATCTGGGGGAAATCCTGCATCTCTCATTTATGCATATTCATTGTAATTTTCTTGAGATTCTAGTAAAAATCAATAGAAAAATACATTGAAAAAGACTTCATATTGTGGTGTTTTTAATTTCTCCAATGAATGGAATAACAATAAAGACAGAAAAATTTAATAAAATCTTTTTGTAGTTTTAATGAATTTTCTCATTTTACTTTAAATGTTATTGATTTCTTTTAAGAATACTTTTTTACAAAAAAATCTTTTTTTTTATTGATATGACGCCTTTTTAAACAAATGCAATGAAGCCTAATCTTTTATACTTATATTCAACATATTATTTTTACCGATTCAGACATTAAACATTTATTGAAATATCGGTAAAAATTATAAGTTTTTTGTGAAGTAAATTTTTCTATACAGATGGATTTTTTTTTCAATAAATATTCGTTAAATCTATAACAGCTTGAAATAAATGTAGGAAAAATTAAACTGTTTTTCCAGTTTATTTTAATCTTAAGATATTTTCTAAAAAAGACTATTTAGAATACCACTTTTCTGATTAAAAACACTAATTTTTTTAAAAAATTTTACATTTGGTTTTTTTTTATCATATCTCTTGCTTGTAACATTTCTTAATTGATTAAAGGGAAAAAAATTAGTTTGTCATGAAAAATTGTATCATGACAAATACACACACACACACACACCAAGAAAAGAAAGCAGACTTTCTTTAAAAATCTAATTTTAAGAAGATAAAAAAAATCTATTAAAATTCGGCTGAAGAAGTAAAAACCAAACGACTATTGAGCAAAAGGAATAAAATTGAATAATTAATCTCATCTGAAATAAATCGCGAGATACTATTAACATGGGGTGCAACAAAAACCTAGAGGAAAAATAAAACGAATCAATTACGGATAAATTCTTAAATCTTCCAAATATAAAAACAAGTCTTCAGATTAATGATGCAAAACCTCAGATCTGAGATCAACTTTGTTGATATATCAACGTGAGACGCTATTTTTAATTTTAAAAGACCCTTTTAAAATTTTAGTTTTCATTTACAACTGTTTGGATTTATTGGACAGTTATTTTTATATTAAGAATTCAGCTTGGAAAAAATTAAGAAAATACTATTTGTTTCAAATAAAAAAATATTGCTTTAATTTAAAATTTTTATGAAAATAGATTTATATAAATCTTTCTCTGAATGGATCAGAGTAAAAATATTTTTAATGAAAGTAAAATTTATGGAATTAATAGGATATTTTAAAGCAGATGGGGGAAAATAGCCTTATGTTTCTGATAATATTCTCACTTTTTTTTTAAGAAACGAAACAAGATATTTTGCAAATATTCTTTTTGCAGAGATTTCAGTGCATTTGTAATTTTATTTTATCTATTTATGATATCTATTTATTTACGATGATTTAAAAATAAACTTGTTTTTTGAAATGATTTGTTTTTATGTTAGGAAACAAGTCAAAAATACTCAGGAAAATGTAGTTGGAAACTCCGCTGCGTAATCGAGAAGACTCTAAGTAGATGTTAAATCCACGAACTGGCTCAGTTTTCTAAATTTTTCTATCATCCCTCCAATCATTTAAAAAAAATATGATTTTTTCATGAAATTAAATATGTTTGCATCCTATTAAAAATATATTTTTTTCCTTAAAAATCTCATTTTTTAAAAATCTTAATCATTTTATTTCATAAAGTGTATTAATAAAATAAACTGATTAGTGTATATTTAATTTCTTGATAAAATCATATTTTAATAGCATATAAACATGTTTAATTTCTTGAAAAAAATAAATTTTTTTTAAATGATTAGACGTAAGATAGATAAATTTAGAAAATTGAGCCAGTTCGTGTATTTAGTATCTACTTAGAGTCCTTTAGATTATGCAACAGATTTTTCTATTACATTTTCCTGTGTATTTTTGACTTGTTTTTGTTTCCTATTCACAAAAACAAGTCATCTAAGAAATTTGCAAGTTGATTTTTTTTAAATATCTCCTTACTTATGAAAATGGACTAGTTCGATGTTCCATGATACTACCTTATTAAAACCAGTATCTCTAAAGATCTAAATGCGAGGGAAAGTCAAAAAGTAAAGGGACTTTTGCAATTTCTGTTCCCAGGGTTTGGTTACACTGCGAGTATATAGGAATGAATTAGTGTAATATGCAACACTTCCATGGAACATGTCACTTTTATTCCGACGTTAGTCGTTGGAGTGTAACAGGTCGTTAAATATAGCAGCTTCATTGCCGAACTGCACCATAGGGGGAATGAGGGCTATGATTCGATTCGATTTTTATTTGTCGAAAGTGTTAAACCTGCGGAAATGATTCGTCGAATGCAAGCGCAGTATGGTAACAGCTGTTTATCGCGCAAGATTTACGAATAGATCGAGTGTTTCAAACAGGGAAGAATTTTATATGACTGCGAAAGATTGGGCAAGCCATCGACGTCGACCAATGAGGAGAATTTAAAAGAAGGAAACTATTGTTATCTGTTGCAAACTAAACTGAAACCTGCAATCGGATTCAAACATCGTGTAAAAACTGCGAAAAGGTGTCAGCCTACAGCAAAAAATGCTCGGCCACATACTGCCTGCTTCATGTACAGCCGAAACAATAAAGAAGTGATGGAAGACTCTATATACAATCCGGACCTAGGTCCAAACGATTTTCATCTGCTTGGAACATTGAAGAAAACGTTAAGGGGAAGAAGATTTTCAACCGATGAGGTCATCAATGATACAGTTCAAAATTGGTTACAGTTGTAACCGAAAAACTTTTTCCAACGAAATAATAATAATAATAAAACTTGAGAAACGTTGTTAAAAGTGCGTTGAATTCCAGAGATTTTATGTAGAAAAATTATTTATGTTTCAGTTTTCTATCATTAGAATAAATGCATCTTTCCTCAAATGTTCCTTTACGTTTTGACTCTCCCTTGTATATTCTGAAAGTATTGCAAATGAAATTTAAAAAAAAAAAAAACGTGAAAAAATATTAATTTTCTTAACCCTATAAACAGAATATCGGTGAATATAATGACATGTCTATAAATTAAACAGGTATTAAACGGATGCTCTAGTTTATGATTAAAGCATTAGTGTTCTTTAAAATTTCTATTTTATATGTTTCAAAACTTTTGGGGATGTTAATGTATTAAATATAGCATAAATTATCATTAAAATATTTTGAGTTCAGAAGCTACGTGAAAGAAATAACGTTTGAAGATTGTTGTTATTAAAAGTTAAGGATCCATAACTCTTTATTCCTAGTTAGTGTTAGTAAAAGCTTCAAAATTTATCCAAATGTTAGAAATAGCTTACTGAAAGTTTTGAATATTTTGCCAAAGTGAACTTTTTAGCTTTTACAGACAACTCAAAAATAGAAATGTCAATTTTATTTATGAAATGTTCTCACTAATGTTTGATGTAAAATGGTTATTAGAAATGGCTAAACAACTTGCGGAATTCAATTCTTTTCTCCCTTTTAACTGTAATGAGTACCGGCTAATGGTGACTGACATGCCAATGCCTATAGAAAAAGATCGAGAAAATTGTTTAATAAAAGTAGGTAGAGAAACAGAAGGTTGAACTATGCTGACTTATGACATAAAACTTCTCATAAATTTGAACATGCTTTAGGGGTTTTGTTTTGGTGTGTTTTAGAATAACCAAATTGGAAGTGATGCATATTAGGAGACGAAACCATCTTAAAACATTCGAACTGAAAAGGAAAGATGCTAATGGAAGCAAAAATAAGTCACAAATTCATTTGAATTAAAAAAAAGTATTAATAAAAAGCCTGTTTTTTGATAATTTAAAAAATTTTCAAGTTTGAAATTAAGTAATATATTTAAGTAAACTACTTTTCAGCATTACAAAATGTTTGCTTCAGAAAAAAAAAAAAAAAAAAAAAAAAAAACAAACAAAGAACTTTTATTGGGGTATTTTGCTTTCTTTTTTACTAGAACATAAGCGCACAGTGGTGACTTATCAATTCCAGTCAAAGATTAGTTTAAAACGAGGAGTAAATTTTAAAAATATATTCATTAATAATAAATCTACAAATTGATAAATTCTCTATCACTCCTGAAAAGTCACAGCTACACTTGTAATCTTAAAGAGCTGTTGTATAAAGGTTGATAACTGTGCAATGTGATGAATCCAGCGTTTCTTTTTTTTTTTAAGGTAAACTATTTTAATACATTAAGAATTTGCTTCAGGTGTATAGTCAATCACATATAAGGCAAAAATATTCGGGAAATCTCCATACTTTACTGGAACAAGTGTTACGGGTGCTTCAGTTTTGTAAAAAAAATATATAGATGTGCCACATAAGTGGTTGAGCAAATTAACTCTTTAACATCCAAGCACTTTTCAAGCGGCACTCCCTTTAAGATCCAGACTTGCTCAGCGTGTCTCTGGAAGACATGGACTCTTCCAAGCTGAGGGGCAGTTAAATCCCCGCACTCCGATGTAATAAATCTGTCGATGCTCTACCTTGAATAATTGCCTTGCGGTTTTCGACAACGAGAATCATTTTCTATCAGCTGAAGAGTTTAATTCTAATGTATTTATATTTTTTAGTGTGAAGCGTTTCGCTTTCGTATTTATAGGTTGTTGTTTTTTTGCAAAAAATATGAAATTTATTCTATAATTGAGAAAATAGGGTGTTTTTTTTTTGTAAGTTTTATGTTAGGCTTCCAAACCATTTAAATAAAAATTGGCTTTACTAGCAATTTCAAAACATCTTTTCATCTAATTTTCATTAGGCTGTTACATTTTTTTTGTTGCCAAAATTAAATAATATGTCATATATTAGCATGTAATTTTTTTACATAGTAATGTAGAACGTACATTGTGCATATATCAATGCAATTAATACATTTTTTAACATAGTATGGATGTCAATGCAATTCATTGATAGACGTGATAAGGTTTTAAATCTTCATTTAATACCAAAATAAAAACATTCGTTGAATTAAAAAAATGTTACTGAACTTTTTGAACGACGTTTCGAAAATAATATGCTCTTTCAACACTTAGCTAAGATTTTTTTTTATTATTTTTAGCATTCTTTTTTTTTTAGTATAAACGGTTATCTTCATTAAAATTTTAAATGTAAAATATTATTTTGCATTTTTGATAGTGATACTAATAGAAAAATTTAGAATTTTTAAAGAAGTTTTCACATTTTGTTTTCAAAACCTTACGCATTCTTGCTTTTACATTAAATAATCGAAAAAGAATGTGGAGTAAATATACATTTCAAAAATATCTTTATTTTGCCACTCTTTTTTACTAATCTTTTAAAACATAACTTTTAAAATTTTTGTCTAACTAAGGGAATATATTACGGCAAACTTTATATATCTCATCTATCGAAACAATTCGATAAATGAGATAACATATTTTTTAAACTTTATTTAATACTGAAATACAAAAATTTATGAAATAAAATTCGGGGAAAAAATTACTTAGCGAAATATATTTTGAAAGTACATTCCTTTAGTTTTCAGCCTGAACATTTTACTAAAACATTCATCACTATTACATTCTTTATTAACTAAAGATGAAGACTTAACACATTTATTATTACATTCATCATAAATATTACATTTTTAATATAAGCTGTCATGCTGAAAATCTGCTTTTTAAACGTTAAGTGAAGTTTTCTATATTATTGTTAAGTCAAGATAAAATTTTGAAAGAAAGTTTCATATTAAATTTCCATAAATTTACGCATGGGGCAAAATTTGCAAATTTTTGATAATAAGTAAATTATATAACATTTTTTGACTCCTCATTTCCATCTCTCTCTATCATCTGATCCTCGTCAATTTCATTTCCTGCTTCTTTGTTTAGAATAAACGAGAGCTGAGCTAAAGTATCATTTTTTGGCCAACCATCATCTTTGCTGATAGATCACAGTCACTTTCATCAGAAGCAAGTAAAATTGCTTTAATTTCTTCTTCAATGTGTTCACGATTTCTTTTACTTATAATGAAAAAATAATAAGCGTTTCAATACAAAAATTACTCTGATAATCCAAACACCCGATTAACAGTACGCAAAATAAAGAGTAGAAATTCACAACTGAAGAGAAATTTTCAGAATGGCATTTGAAAAAAGGAACTCAGTATTTATATAACTTATCTCACTCTGTGAAGGGGGCAATAAAGAATGCTCCCAATCTTTTTCTGGTCTTTTATTGCTATTTTGAAATAGGTAATTTGTACTTTTCCTCAGAAATTCCAAAGTCCTTTGATAACAGAATAAGACGCTTGGAGTGTAAAACTACTTCAATCTACAATAACAAGAATCGCTACACATTTTGTGAGAAAACTGCGATGTGAATAGGCCGCAGTGACAATGCAATAGTTTGTCTTTATATCATTACAATAGTCTTAATACTGAAAAGAGCTTCTGATGCTTATCCGAAAAATAATCAACTTGTCGGTATCCTTATATATCATTCATCGTTAACAGAGCACTTCAGTGGAAAATTTTTAATAAATGGCTATAAATATCTTTCCAATTTTGAGCTAACAACACATGAAAATAGAAACTAAAACTCTTTCAAAATACAAAATATATGCCAACATCCTATTTACTGAATCCCTCCTCACCCCCTACCGCCCTAAGGCTCAGGGGAAACTACTTTGAAAAAGCCACGATTGTCGAAGATAACGAGGACTACATGGAGTGTTTAGTAGACTAGCCGCTTTTAATACCCATCTCCCCTAAAACGGCTAGCAGCCGCCCCAAACCGACCCACTTGGAAGTTATAGGGTAAATTCTCAAACCGCCCGGCTGGAATCGAGAGGGATACATACTTTTACTGAAACTCGTCATTTTGACAGGATATGTATGTTGACATTTTTGGTGCACATTCTTTATTTTTAACATTAAAACTATTAATAAACTAGATTTTTAACTACAACTATACGTTGTACAACCAATACAAACTAACATGCAGTACTACAAAATGAAACAATGGAATGAACGGCTGGAATTGAGAGGGTTTAATAAAACAATTCCGGCAGTAAAGAGTTTTGTATACTATTTAAAGTTCAAATTAAACGTAACATTAAACATTTCTTAGAAGCATTAAACCAGTTATTTTGATAAGTAATACGATCCTTGTTAAGCTTTATGAATCCGACTTATATGAGAGAGAGAGGCATCTGAGACTCTATTGTCTCAAAACCTGCACAAAAAGAAAATAGATTGTCATTTACAAATGACCTGCTAGTCGCGAATTACATTTAAACCTTAGATCTGAGGTTTGTGTCCGAAAACGAACGAGTCAGGGATTTGCTGAAAAAGGGAGAGACCGGGTTTAGAGAGTTAACAAAAAAGTATACAATAAAATAGCAATCTTCTACAAAAAACTGAATTATTGATTTCTGACCATACATAATATTGAAAATTTGTCTTAAAGCAAAGATGAATAATTCAAAATTTGATATTCAGAAACACGGCATTTGTTTAAATTAAAGATTTTTCAGTCAGTTTGATGTTGAAAATCGTTGTTGTTGTTTCTGATGGCACTTGTCATAGACAAGCCCGCTGATTAAATTAGCGAATTTAAGAAGAAATTTTTACGTCTCTTGTTTAACAGTAGTGCCATCTAGGACCAAGAGTACAAAGTAGCTACTCGCGCTTCGCAGCCCTTTTTACGGGGCTGACTTCATTTATTCAACCAACCACAGATCGTAATTTAGACCTGAACTGGAGAACGATCACCTCTGATCCAGAACCCCCAAAGGTATTACTCTCGACATGGTGGATTTTGTGACCACGACAGATTTATACGTGCGCCAGTCACCACCACACACGGAGAGTCATCGGTTGGCGTGTTCGAACTCACAACCCAAGGGATGCGAATCCAACGCCCTACCAACCAGGCTATCTCGGTTGAAAATCGTAAATCTATCATACAATTTTTTTTATTAACTTACTTTCTTACAAAAGCCTTCTGTTTGCTTCAGCATATACGGTCGAGTGTCCTCTTTTTCTCCATGCTTCTTACTTTTTTTCGGTTTTGATTTATCAATCCAACGTGACCAAAATGAGCATGCGGGCGTTGTCAATTCCAGAACTAAACCGCCCGGAATAGAAGTAGTCACTCTAGGGAGTGTTACTGGCATCTGAGCCTCTTCCTCTATGAGTTCTGTGAAAAAGAATTTGTAGACATATCAAACGAATTTGTCATAAAATAAGAATAACATTTAAAATAATAATATCAATCATATAACTTCAGCCACTTCAATGGCATTGAGGTAATAACCTCACTGTTATAAATTTTAATTATCGGAAAAGTTTTAATATAAAATTCAAATATTTAAACGTTCTATTTTTCCGTAGTTACCGTATGGAGATCAATTAATGTTGTATAAAAGATGATGAATAGAAAAGAAAATCTTACAACATAAGACATGGGATCATAGTTTAATGTAGTATATTTGGAAGAAGATAAAAAGTCAGACATTACTATCCAGGATTAAAGGACTTTTAATCTCATCGTGTGCCCTAGATTCCAATTGAAATTAAATACCATGATTTGAAATGAAGTATTAGTTAAACCTTAAATTTACTAGTTAAACTTCAATAAGGCAAAATTTTAATTAACATGTCATGCTGATTTAAAGAAGATTGCTATTTTTTTTTTTTTTTTGCCTACAAAATTCCCTTTGGATTTGCGACACTTCGCCTATGACAGCTATGTAACAATGTTCAATGTTGCATAATATGCAAAAAGTGGGAAAAAAAGTCTTACTTGGTAGTATTCTTGGTTTCGGCGGTTTCTTTATTTTTTCAAGTTCTGCCGGTTTTCTGCACTCAAGAATCGTAGAGCAAATCAAGGTATTGTTGAGACATTGACATTTTTCACACCCATTCGTCACAACTTGTCCGGGCTGTAAATAAAATTAATAGAATTAAAATAAATAAAGAAACGATATGTTTTACATTTAGGATGGATTTGATTTCTGTTAAATTAATTTCCATGTACTTTATGACTAATTTAATATTGGTTGTTTCATTTAAGCCGAGTTGAAATAACTTAAGCTGATCTTTTTTTTTAAACTGATCACTAACACTTGTTTTATTATTTTAGTATTTATAAAAAATGAACAAATCAGTGATTTAAAGTGATCCTTTTTTATTCCGTAATATTTTGGTTGATTACATTAAGATTACAAAGCACATAAGATGTAGATTTTTTTTATATGTGCATACATCTTCGCTCATAAAGAAAATGTTTTACTCAAAATTTTAAAAATTGTAAAAATAAATAAAAGTCAAGCAATTTTAAAGTTTATAAGTGAGAGTGGAAAAATTCCTTCACTGCTTCGATGGTTTACGTTAATTACATTGCAGCAAAAAAAATTGCAGAAAAGAAGATTTTTAAAAATATTATTTCAATTTATAAGCCACTACTTACAGATTTCTATTTAAATAGTTAGCAATTGCATACAGAAATTTATCTTAGATATTTCAAGAAAATAATTTTTATTGAATTTGCTTTAAAATATATTTTAATTTCGATAATAAAATACTTTTTTTTTAATAATTTCATGCATTCTGAAATCTTTATCACGATTTCAGAATTGATTCGGTTAAAAAAACAAAAACAAAAAAGAATTTGGATTGTTTACGATTTCAAGCTTTCATTTATATTTCGTATAAAAATGCATCTATTCAATTTCATTTTTAATATAATGAATCATTTGATACTGACTTTAAAAGCTACATTATAAGCATTTCAAGTTTTAAATATTAAAAATAACGATATAGTTAATAAAAGTATTTTTAAAAATCATTCTTTAATTATCGTTCTAAAGTTCTAGAATCAATCGAGAATTTGGTGAGAAAAAAATTTAATTAATTTCATTCTTTCAATCAATTCTAAACATTTGATAAAAGAAGATCTTATATAAATAAGGTCAAGGGCAATTAGGAAAGGTTACTACTATATGCACCAAAGAGGACTTAACGAATGGGAACTATATGCCTTGCTTAAGGAACTTTAGAGAAGGATGAAAATTACTTTTCCACTTTTTCCAATGTAATTTTCTGACGTTTTTTTTAATTGCAATTGTATTCAGAAAAAGTGAAACCGAATTTCTTAAGCGTCATTATTTTTTCACTATAGTAACTATTTACAAGGTACTTTGCTACATTATATTCTTTCTGAATCTGTAGGATATAAAATTTTCGAGTAAAATTTCGTTTCATTTCATGTTTTCATCCTGTGGTGCTGTTTAAAGTTCTGTCTCAACTCTAATAATTTTCATCAGCGAGTATGTACGAATAGACATTCAATTAATTAAAAAACTAAATTCCTTATACTTTTGAAATAATTTGTTATATGGAGGAAGTGCTGTTATATACAGGAACCCGCAGCATTCCGTTCCTCTAATAATGTTTATTATTTAATGTGAGATTAACAACTTACCACGTTCAAGAATCTACTCTGTGGTCAATTTACTTTTCACATACGAAAGTTGGTTATTAATAATGATTTTAAGATGCTAGTAAGAGTACTATCAATGTAAGCATCTTCAAATCATTTCAAGAAGAAATCATTTTATCATACTAAGAAGAAAATGCGAAAATGATATTAAGGAAAAAGAAAACGTGATGTTGATCAAGAAATCTGAAAATGGCGATTTTGACTCTTTTTAACAAGGATGGGGAATTGTGGAGATGGTAGAGCTGTTTATTCGTAATTACCCATAGTTAATTCCCCTCCCCCGTATAATTTATTGGTGGTTTATTTTTGCCAAAATCCAAATGTCTAAGATTTATTTATACGTCTGCAGGGCTGATGGAACCAGTAGTGATCAACTGGAAAGGTTTGAAGAACATCAGTTTGACTATGTTTCGGTTGCTTATAACAGTCTGAATTTTCTGATAGACAAATAAAATTTATATTACCAGATCATATCGCTGAAGTAGAGTTTCGCTGAAGAGCAGTTAAAGCATGTTTCAAGTAGTTTAAATATTAAAGTAAAAGGAATTGAATACGAGATTGAACATTCTGTTTGAAAGAGGTGCTCTGTATCCTATTAATGAATTTAATTACTAAACCTTTCTCATTAAAAATGTTTTTAAATCTTTCGTTTCGAAATTCAGTCATTAAAGTTTAAATAATTTCATATAATGACTTTTCGCCAAAAAATTCAATAAAATGAGTACAAATTACTCCAAATTAAAGAATTGAATAGGCATGACAGATAATAAGCGATAATGAATGAAACAAAATTTAATATTAATGAAAATATATTCTATTTTATTCTTTTGGAGTAATCAGGAACAAGTAGTAAAATAAAATTTGATTTAATATGTAGCAATTTCTCGTCAGTTCACGTATATTCTCTTCAAATAAATTCGTTGTTATGGACAATAAATTGATAAATACTGTGATCAATACATTGAAATATCATGATCAATACATTGAAATGAAAGTATGTATTCCAAATTATCCCATTGTGTTGGGAATGATTAAGAATATTATGGGACAGTTAAGAATGTAAAAAAGACTGGTAATTATTAGTAAATTGTAAAAAAGATTGGTTAATTAACAAATTAATCTTGAAAAAAAAAGCAAATTGTTTAATGATCCCTTTAGAATATGATTATGCACTCATAAGTTATAGGTAAATTTTCCTTCTCATGTAATCATTTCAAATTGCAGAAAATAATCTTTTCTGCAAAATTTCTTCCCAATTACCCTAATATACCTTAAACGAATAAAAGAATATTTTAAATCATTTTCTACTTTCTATTCTTTGATATATTTTATAATTCACCAACATAATTATAACATAATCTTGCAATAAATTTTTCTCACATTTATAACCAGATATAGCCTCCAATATGAAACCAAAATAAAATTAAAATTAAACGTTTAATTCTGAAATATTATGCAAATGCTAAAATGATATATTGCCCTTTACGGGTACTTCACTACGAAGATTTTCACATTTCTAACACATAAAAGAAGTGAGTGAAAACAAAACTAAAGTATTAAATTACTACAAGCACGAGAGAAGTAATAATAATAATTAAAAAAAAACATGTAAAAATTTGCTACTTACAGCTAACACAAAACCACTTCTGAGTTTACAAGTGCATTCTTCTGGCTTTACACAAGATTCAGAATCCCTGGCTACAAGCGGCAATTCACAAGTGGTTTTCACACATCCAGGGGCACATTTCTCACCATTACACATACCGTTGTCTTCCATGTCTGTTTTAAGAGACTGACACGAGTTTTCACAATCAAAGGCACATTCTTCCCAGGCTTGTTCAGGTGGACATGTTACTAAGAATAAATTCAAAATTTTCAGGATATATAAGTGTAAACTCGTTTATGTAGAATACTTTTAATAATAAATACATCATATATGGACTTTTTGTGTAATTAAAGTTCAACGAATTATACAATAAAAAATATTCATTAACACTAGAACTGCCGATGTTAAATATAAACCTAGTTTTACCACACCTGGAAAATTGAAAGGGTTTTTGAACATTATGGCTTTCTTTCATTGTGATTTTTAGCTTAGCTCATGTGAATAAAGGAATATAATTTAATAAAAACAACATTTAATATAATAATTAATTAATTATTAGTAAAAATCAGAGAAAAACAGTTTGTATTTGTATGTATAGGATATAGCATTTGATATTGGATGACCTAACTATGAGGCAAATATTTTACAATTACATGTTATCTTAGATAAACACTTGTCACAATTTGTAATATGCATATTAGGTATAAATTGCTCTAATTTGGTAAGATTTGCATTCAGAAAGACTTTTTTTTAATTTTCTGGAGTACAATCCATATGACCTCTACCTCTACTTTCTGTTCTTGTTTTTGGGAAAAAGGCTACTTTTCTGCAGCAACTATATTCACTATAGAGTTCTTAGGATAATATATGAAAAATGTGATTCAAATTTTTCCAGGAAATATCTAAAAGCGAATAAGTGAATGCAAATACGCATTGATGTCCATTATTGCACAGACGATCTATAAAATATTATAAACATTGAAATTGCTAAAGCCGGTAATTGGTATAAATATGTATAGGTCATACTGATAATGGAAGTTAAAATGACTAAGTGGAAATTCAATAGGAATAAATAAGTGTTCTTATATTTCCTTAAAAGTAGTCATAAAGGTCTAGAATATTACATAAATTATATGACTGTCTTGATCGTTCTAGTATTAAAACTGCTGATATATATTTAATTGCACAAGAATGTTGAGAAATTAAACATATCTACCTCAGATTCTCAACTGTTATAATAATTTTTACTATAAATTAGAAAATCAGTAGACTGAATAAAAAATTAGAAGTATGATCGACATAGAATATTCCTCAAATAATATTAATTAGCGTTGATTACAAAGTGATGTTAACACATCAGAGCTAATTATAATACTGTTCTGATCTGCCATTCCTATTTTTATTCTAATGTAACTACGCGTTATTTCCGAATATTGCTCTCTATCTGCGATTGAGTTTGTTAACAAAGTTGGGCAGCTTATTTTGATATTGAACCCACTAATAGTCCAAATTTTTTAATTCACTAGTAGTCATACCTCAGTCGCTTTAACGGACTTGGCCTCTTCACTGGAAATATCCGACTCCTTACCCGACATTAGGAATACGTTATCTTGAGAGAATTCCTTGCCAGTTTTCACAGCTCTCTAATGCAAATGCACAACTGATTAAATATGCAAGTGCATTACACACTGACGCCACAGAACCATAGAGGAATTATTAACCGGACCTGCTACAGGAAATCCGCAGTTGCTTGCTTTTGCACTTTCTATATGGATTAATAACTTTCAATTGGATGAAATTAGTTCTTATTCCTTTTACTAAACTGACGAAAGTTTTTTTCGTCACGTAGAAAATATCTATTTGCCAGGCAAACAAAACACGCTTTTCCTTATAAATTAAAAAAGGTATCCATAAAGAAGTTAAACTGAAGACATTAAACTTCATCAAAGTAGTGTAATTTTCACAGTTGCTTATTACTCTGATAAACTAATTTCTCCAGTAATATGCGTCATTGATATATGCCTCCAAACACTGAGATAAGCAGTTTCTTCGAGATATTTGCCGAACAGATGCTAATTTAATTATATATATACTGAGGTGACAAAAGTCACGGAAACCTCCTAATAATGTGTCGGGCCTCCTTTTTCCAGGCGGAATGGAGCAGCTCGACGTACATAAATTTAACAAGTCAGTAGTTGTCTCTTGCAGAAATATTGTACCATGCTGCCTCTATGGACATCTATAATTGCGAAAGTGATGCCGGAACAAGATTTTGTGCAAGAAAAGACCTCTCGATTATATTTCATACATTTCGATGGGATTCTTATCGAGAGATCTACAGGGTGCACATTGAGAAACAGCTGCAACAATTAAGTACTTTTAAGCACTTTCTAAGCATCTTTGCTGAAAACATTATGCATCTTTTAATACTAAGCCTGCGTGTTATCCATGTATAGGATAGTCTCTGTTTTGTAATAATGCATAGTTTTTAGTGAAAAGAAAAAACGAGATTGAATGCGTATTTTTTAACCTTTAATATTTATTTCTGTATTTCACAACGTTTTCAATTCTAAAACAAATTATGCCTTTTCAGTTTTGAAAAAAAGGATAACATAATAAATATCAAAATATTAAGTCCACTTTTATAAGATTAGCAACAAAGATATATGCAATCACAAATAACAGTGACTTGGTGACATGGCGCACTGCCATTCATAAAAATTCAATTGTTGTTTGGGCACAAATTTATTTTGGAATAACTTCTCACTATCAAGAATAGTGCACTTTTGTGCTATATTGTGCATTTATCCGTTTTTAAAGAGGATATTTTGTTTTTATACTAACCTTTGAATTTAAATCTACTTAGTATCAGCAATTATTTTCTTAACTTAAAAAAAATTTATTCCGGTTTTTCCTCTAAATTTTAAACTTCAATATTCCTTCCTCCTTATAGGACATTTACTTTTTGACTACTTTGTAATAATATGTATAATTCTAATTAAATTAATTATAGTGCAAGTTTTTTTCCTTGAAATGAAGAATTGAATTTATTCTTCTATCACAATAAATACTTTTTTGAATAAAAATGTAATTATTATTTTTATGTTTAAGATTCTATGTAAAAATTCACAATATTTCCTTGAAAGTTTTGACAAATCGTTAAATAAAATATTTTTCTGCTTATTGCAATCACTTGAAAGGAAAAGAAAAAACTAGCTAATGACTTGGATAATCGCTATATTCGACACTGCAAGCACCAATCATTTTTTCTCAACAATATAAAAGGGATCTAATAAAATTCTTGCTATTCAATGAATGATTAAATTTATTTAAACAAATGATTTATCTAGCTGCTATTAGTTGTTTTTAACTTAAATAAAATATTTTAAGTAAAAGTAACTAACAAAATAAGAAAGAATGAAGGTGATTTCTACAGCTAAGAATTGGAACTCTTCCAATAATTGTCAGAGAAAAATAAAAAACGACAAATTGCTACAAAAGTCATATATTTTGTCACGTTTAACAAAAACATTTGTTGTGTTTGTTACGTTTGATGTCACATGTTTGACTGTATATTGATGGTATTCTAAAGCAAAGGAATGCTATTTCAATCGTGAAATATTTTCGTTTTTCTTTTCTTTAGAACCGTTTCGTACGTTCTTTTTTTCTTTTCCTTTTAAACCGTTTTGTTCAGTTGCATTTATCCCTGTCTTCTTAAAAGTGTTTATACTTTTATTGAGAAGTCAACTAGAAGTTGTGAAATTGCGCAGTCAACATATATTAACCATAACAGTAAAAGTTAGATATATACAAGATATTATTATTACGCTTATTTTCATACCTTTTTTTAATTTTATCAAATTTTGATCATTTTGATTAATCTTTATGAATTTAAAACATGTATTTTATACGTTTTATTATTATTTCTTCAAAGCAACCTGCCACTGCAATTACCTCAAAATTAAATGTAATATTGTTAGTTACATGTAGTCTTCTACTGATCTTTTCACAAATAATTTGTTCATCCCTAGAGATTTTATTGCAAAAAATTCTATTTCTTTTTATAACTAAAAGAATGGTCGATAATTATAAGTTTATTTGATAGTTTAAACTGTGTTGCAAACTACACAAAGGCTCATTTGTGATGAATTTTGCAATTTTGAAAAGTGGTTGCATAACTAAGCAGTTTTCAACTCCACCATATTCCACCCAATATAATTAAAATTACTTTCATTAAAAGTTGTATCTGTGATTGCAAGCGTTAAATACAATAAGCCCAAAAGTAATTCCTTATTTTACAAGATGATAAATTAATTGTTATATGAATATTTTCATGAAATTTAAAACCATGGTTTACTGCACTCAAATTCTTTCCATTATTGTTTTGGTTTCTGAATCGCAATTTATGAAGTCGGCACTAGAGGACAATGACACAAATAATATTCACCCATCAGCAAAGGACTAGAAGGTGTGTGATTGAATTTGAACACAAATATGTTGTGAAGGTGAACTTTTAATATCTCCGTGCATATTTAGACAGAACTTCGATGCTGATCCTTTAGCATACAAATCCATTTTGAAAAAATATAAATTATTAATTTGATAGGTTGCACCTGCGAAAAAATGAATGAGAACAACTTGGCATGTGTAAAAACCGGATCTCATCAATTGTCACTTTTTTTAACTGTTTATGATTTTTTTTTTTTTTACTATAATCTACCGATCGTAACTTTTTTGTTAACGCTTACGACTTTTTCTATTAAAGAGTTAAAGGTCAAACCAACGTAATTCTCAGACTCTCAGTTTTGTATGAAACATATCAGAGCAGCTATATTTTTCAATTCATTTAACGCTCTGCAAAAGATGTGATTACATCTGAATTATACCTTCAATGATTCCTGCATAACTACATGACCGGCAGTTTGAGTGTGTGTAATTCTGGTGAACATTACCTAAACCTTGATCAGTTTATGTGATTGGTGTAAATGTGTCCCCAGAATATAGCTGGACCTTCAGAATCCGAGCTTATTGGGTTTAAATTTTTATTAAGGTTCCAAACAATTAGGAGTACCCAGAATATTCAGTAAAATAATCTCAATACGCCCATCACAGTAGAACATTTTCTTTGATATTCTAGGAAAAGGTATGGCAAGATCTAGCAACGATTCCCCCATTCTAGTGGAGCTGTCAACTAACAATTATGGGTAATGATTTCAAACTCGAATGATCCTCGTTTAGAAATAAAACACGAGCTAAAAATTTCCTACATGGTTAAAAGTGGCAGCGTTGGTATTGCCTGTTATATTGTCTAGTCGTTTCATTAAGTGTTCACATGAATGTAAACATTGTCTTATAGAAGCCTTTGTCGAAGTGTTGATTGTGCTGAAGAATATTAGATGTGATTAAATTACTATTTCTAAAATACAACATCAGTGCTTTCACATCGTGCTTATTGATGACTTGAAAACACTCATAGAAATTGCATCCATGGGCAAATATCAAATCAAGAGGTGTTGATAGATCATTTATTGCATACGGTTGTTGCCAATGCACTTTAAGTGGAGATGCACTTCGTAGAATAGTACGCTGCCAGATACACCGATTGATAGGGGTAACATCGTATCACCAAGCAAGTTCAGTTTCTTTTGTCAAAGGAAGATAGCCGATTTAATTTCTAAAAATTAACAAGTTTAAATGTTTCATTTAAGTCAAGAATATAGGAGTATAAGAAAGAGCGAAAAAAATCTAAAGAAACGACTTAACATAAATTATAAGAAATTCGTCTTGGATTCTCTGTCAAGGGTCATTTCCAGGCTGCGACTCCGAATAAGATTTTTTTTCCTATGAAGGATCAGACATATGGTAAAAATTTATCCCTCTGGACCCTAAATTATTCTTTCGAATAAACTTATATACTATCTTCTTCGATTATAGAATAAATATGAACTTTGTTCCAAATTTTGAAATTGTCATTTTTTTCTTCCAATTTTAGTACCTTTTAAAAATATTAAAATAATTTGTTTGGATTTTTTTTGAAATTCTAGATTTTTGGGGTTCGAATTATGAAGGTATCACTGTTATACTTTTGATATCAAATTTATATGTTCCAAAATGAGGTGCTGTTTTTGTGCTCTTCGTGCTTTTATATTAAGAGAGGAAACAGGAATCCATATATTTTTTCAATATTAAAATAATTTGATTGGATTTTTTGAAATTTTGAATTCCTGGAATTCGAATTATTGTGCTTCTACTGTTATACTTTCGACATCAAATTTATATGTTTCAAAATGAGACTCTGTTTTTGTACTCTCTGTGCTCTTATAATAATACTGGAAACAAGAACCCATGTATTTTTAAAATAATTTTTAAATATCAAAATAAATTGATGGGATTTAAAAAAATCCGGATTACTGGGGTACAGATTATTGAGGTTCCACTTTATGCATTCGATATCAAATTATATGCTTCAAAATGAGAAACTATTTTTGTATTCTTTGTGCGTTTATATTAATACTGGAAACATGAAACCATATAGGTTACCTTTTTCAACACAATCGCAATAAACGCGTATCTCATAATCCTCACATTCTCCTGTGATGACACTCGGACTGCATATCAAGCCATCACGAATGCTGCATTTCACATTTTGGCCTAGTACTTCCACCGGTTGCTGAGTCTCTGCAGATCGGCATTCGATACTTCTCACGTGATCTAGGGGACAGGGGATTCTGTGTGATTCAGCGAGTTCTTCAAGATTTTCGAAATCGTTTCCATCCTAAATTGAGATGATTTATTTAAGTCATAGTAATATAAATAGATATTAATATAAAAAGTAGATTACTATAGAGATTAACATATTGCTTTATTATCAGATTTGTAGATATTTTTACTCAACGCTTGTCTACATGATTTCTGCAACATCGTTTCATATCAGTCTATAATAAGAAAGAGAGCATAACAGAAATTCTTTACCCTATAATACATGACTTTTAAAATTTTTTTAAACAAAAAATATATGTTCTGAATATTCGTATATAATATAGCAAAATAATTTAAAAAATATTTTAATTAATATTTTTGTGAATTTTTTTAAAAATTAAAATTTGTCAAATAGCTAGTTTAATTACGAATTAAACTATATACCAGCGATACAAATCACATTATAACAATTCTGCAATAAAAATCTCCTTTTTTCCAATATATTTTTACAATGCACATACACACAATATTATATATATATATATATATAATGGTAGAATTATTCATACAACAACCATCTTAATATTTTCCCTAGTTTCCAGTAAAAATAGTTCTAGTAATATTATCTATATCGATCTTTTCTATCAATGTTTGTCAAAATGTATTTAAAAAAGAATTTCCAAACGCTCTTATTGTTGTTCAAACAAAACTCATTGCTGCCCTTTAGAATAGTGATGTAGTGTAATCGTCATGTTAAGCTTATAAATGGAAATAAAAACGTGTAACCAAATGGCTACACGGTACGGATTAATGAATGCTAATCTAATGTTATAAGAACTGACGACAAATTTGAAGGCTGTTAACTATTTTGGTGATCAGTTTGGCAAATGTGACGAGAAATTAATATTTTGGAGAATGCAAAAATTGCAACACGAAATCTCCGTGAAACCGTGATCTGAGGATTCTTCTGGATGATATTAAATGACGTGGAGCATCACCAGAAAGCTATAAATATTTGAGATGCTCGAAAAAGTTAATATCACAGGAATCTGTTTGTAGAACGAGATGTTAAGTTGTTAGACGCTAAGGACTATTGATAGGGCTTTTTATCGTTATTTAATTAATGCTTTGTTGTCTGTGTTAATTTCTAATTGTACTGATTTTTATGTACATTTTTACTGTGTTTTTGTTACAGTACTTCGTGCTTATTGGAATATTCATAGAATAAAGCGATATTTTCCTTTATTTAGCCTGTTAAGATCATAGTCACCTTTACACAAACCATGTGATTTTATGTGTTAGTCCACATTCGTCCAATGGTTGACTAATTATGTATCTACTAATTTATGTATATGTGAATGAGGCAGCTCCTAACCGAAATAAGCTAGATCAATAAAATTTAATATATCTGCCATTTGGTACAAAATTGTACAGTCAAATTTCGGATACAGTTTGGAAAAAGAGAAGAGCAGAGAATCAATGATTCTCTAAATTATACGTCCTAACCATGAGAAGGATCATATTGTGAAATTATAAGAAAATGAATTTCCACAATTTGCTTTTTTATTTAAATATTTTCTTAACAAATTTTGCTAAAGAAAAAAACAAAAACATTTGTTTTGGATAAAAGATAGATAAAAATAAAGGCATTTTTTTAACGAAAACAAAGTTCGTATTTCTTCAGTTATTAATTACTTCATTCTCAAAATTATCTGCTATTTATACTTCTAATTAGAAAAAAAACCCCGAGATCCTCCCCCGAAAAGATAAAAAAAATGAGTTCTTTGTTCAGGTAAGCCATATAATTAATTCTCCCATTTTGGAGGGATGATTCTTACCAAAAATACAACAGAAAAGAAAAATATTATGAAAGAAAAATGAAGACTGTGAAACAAAAAGAACGAATGATGGGATGAAAAAAAAACAAAAAGAAACATCTCTCTGTTTTCTCCAAATAGCATTCCAAGTTTTTCCGAAGTAAAAAGAAAAGCTCCCTGAACCAATGACGCTTTTTCACACTTCCGAAGTTTCGTACGAAATTTAATTCCTGCGAGAAATAATAGTAAGGATTAAAGTGTTATTTTTCTTTTGTTCGAGAGTTTGGAAATATTACTAGCGAGCTTTAAAAGAAACAGTGATTTTGTAGGCCATGTTTTTCTTTAAAGTCAAGGGAAATGAACAATCAATGCACCTGTGAAAATAAAAATTAAAAAAAACTTTAAAGATAAAGTTTATTTATCTTTAAAGTTCCTTTAATTCTTATTTTTACATTTAGTTTATTTTTCTATTTCATTTTCACAAATTAGCTTATTTTTCTATTTTATTTCAAAATACCATTGTAACTTTAATGGCTAAATATTAAATATCTTATTCAGTGAGAGATATTTTAAAAAGTTTTTTTTAAAAATAAAACGCACAATATGACATTATAGTTAACACTAAGTGTTGTTACAGTTAATAATAGTCAAGAAAAGTGTCCGATGAAGTTACTCTTTCAAAATTATATATATAAAATTGACATATAATGAGAATAATTTAGTATTATGAAGCAATTTTTAAGTTATTCAATGGCAGGAGAATTAAAATGAGTGCTTTGTTGATTTTAATTTTTCTGCCATGTGCAACAAGTGTACATATAAAAATTATACTGAATGAAGAATTTAAAGATAAATAATTTATTTTTCTGTTTTTATTGCAAAATTCCGTTGTAACGGTTATAATATAACTTTAACGGTGGCAAAGTTTTAAAGATCTTATTCAGAAAGAGATATTTTAAAAGTTCTTTTTAAAAAAATAAAAAATAAAATATTAAATTACAGTTAATATTAAACAACTCTTAAGTTTTTGCGTGGATAAGTGTTTTAGAAAATAAATTTACTATTATTGAAATGCCGGATAAAACGCATTACATTATTTTAGATTTGTTTAACGACTGCACTCAGTATTAGATTAACTATAATGTTCTAATTATAAAGATGATTACGTCTAATTATTTGATATGAATTTACGGGTGACGAAAGGAGTTTAAAACTGTCTCTAACAGTTTAATTATGTGCAATTATTAATTCAAATATTTCAGTCGGTTGTAATTACTAAATATAATATCATTTTACTGAAATGGTAGCATTTCATTTCATCTAAGTACATTCTTATTTTGTTATACCGAATCTTAAATTTATATTTCATGCTTACCACTCTATCAATAATAATATTTCCTAAAATGTTATTTAGAAAATTGGATAATAATTAATTGTATAACAATGTCTTTTAAATTTATTATTTTTAGGGAGATTCGATATTTTAGATCTGGTTTTAATTTTTGGGGAATGGCGACATGACCTTGAATGTAAACATGTCTATAATTAGCGGAAAGGTGACCTGGATATGAAATTTTCACCGCTTTTACCGAGATGATTGCATTCCCGGTTGTTGATTTTCAGATTACGCTAAAATAGCCAACGTCGAGTTACCAGTCGCCAAGTTGGTGACGGTTAGAGGGTTTTAGTTATTTATCACAAGAACTGTAAAAATAAACTTATGCCATTGATTGTTTAAGAATACGAGAAAGCAGAGGGGAGAATACTTTCACTGATTTTTTTTATGTCACATACACGTAAAAAAAAATTGGTGACTCTTTTTCACAATACCATAAAGTTTTAACGAAAGAAGAATGAAGACTAAATGAGCACTTCAGAAAATTAAAAGACAAAAAGAAAATAATAATAATTATATTTTATTGGTTCAATTAAATGTGTGAATCATAGCTTGTAAATGCTATTGTGTTTAATTATAATTAAATTAATTACGTTTTAACGCAGTAAAACGTTTTAAAGTATTTACCGCAATACAGTTAAATTTTTCGACGATATAAAAATTTGCATTGATTTCTTCACAACACAGCATATTGTAACAGAAGAAACAAAATAAAACTAATAGAATAAAACTAGCGCCTATTCATTTCTGAACATTGATTTTAATGACTGATAGTTAAAAAAATATTTATTTATTAAATAATAACAACAAATTAAGATAAATGTTCCTTACGTTATCATCGGGATTTGCAGAGTTGATCCATTCTGTCCAACCGGTAAATTCACATGCTTGTTCTTCAACATAAGTTGTTAATGGTGTCATCGTTGAATATGTACAAGGTACACCGAGACATTCCACTTGCCCGCTGCGACAGTAACTAAACAAGAAAGAATATTTTTATTTGATATAAATATTTTATCCAATTATTTTATTTAATAAAAAAATTAAATAATTTCCATATTTTTTGAAATAATAGATAACAAATTAATTTATACTTATAATCCGATACTGGTAAATTAATTTGATGTCTATAAATCGATATTGATAAATTAGTTTATGCCTATTATCAGGCACTGGTAAATCAACTTGAGTCTATAATTAGGTGCTGGTAAGTTAGTTTGATGCCTATAATCAGATATTGGCAAATTAGTTTAATGCCGATAATTAGACACTAAATATAATTTTTTCAAGAGATAAAAATTCATTGGCTTTATTAAAGTAACGAAAAGATCTACGAGTACATAAAAATACATGATACTGAAAATATATAAATGATTGTCGAAATGGCAAAACTGCATTGTAATTTATAATCAAAATGTCAAGCCTACGCCTAAAAGTGTCAGTAAGAAAAAGCTCATCAAAAATGGCAATGACGTTGCAAATATGAAGACACATTGATCACAAATTTACCAAGAAGAAAATCTATAATAAATTTTGACAAGGGAAATGGAATACAAGGAAAATGGAATTCATCATATGGAACACCATTGTGAGGACATCAGCTCTAACACAACATATTTAATATAGATGATCCACTTACAAGGCGAAAGTTTAGCTATTATCGAATCTCAAAGGCATAACTTATCCCTTTGGAATCTAAAATTCTGACTTACAATTTGGAGATACTATCGCTTGTATCATTCAGAAAGAATGTTATCAAATTTGTAGCAACTGTCAACAAAGAAAGAAAAAAGGAAAATTAAGTTATTTACCAAGATTGGCAAGCATCTCCAATATCAAGTCGCTCGATTCGCTCACCCTCTCTGTAAGCTATACCTTCGATGACGATGCAAGGTTTTTCTTCGCACACATCTTCAGGAACGCATGTGAAATTGGTAGCACTTCTACGAACATGGCCAGGCTTGCAAGGCTTAGGTTCGCAACCGTCTACGCAGTATTCTCTCGAACAAGATTGACTTTCTGGTGGGTCCAAGTATGTGTCGCAATTAGGTGGTGGACATAGAGATATACACGGAGAGTAACGGTCGCAGGTTTCACACTGTACGGCTATATTGAAAATAAGTTAAATTAAAACAAACAAGGTGGGGACTGTCCAGGGGACATTTTGTATACACATTAAATTATCTTAAACAGCAAAGTAGTAAGATTATACTAAATGTATATTGAAAGACAGTGAAGAAATTATCTATATTCAACTTTTATATGCTTTCCATGTTGGAATGCTTTCCTATTAGTTCAAAATGCCCAAAAACATTGTTAAGACATTTACATGATGCTAGCTGGCATTCAGAATGTGGAATAACATCGTGGAGATATCGTACAATATCTTGTGCTAATAGGGTTAGTTTAAAGTAAACCATATATGAAAAAGCTAAATTTTGATGCATAAAGATTATCTGTTTGGAATCTTATGTTTTAGATGCAAGCAGTTTCTTAAGAATTTGATTTTGTGAAGGTTTAATTGTAATAAATGTTTACGAAAACTAAATATAATTCGAATTTTGACAACATAATGAATTTGATATTACTTTTAAAGGTACCATTTTATTGGCTTTAATACTTAAAATTCAGCAATTGATCATTCAGTTTAAAATCTTATCATTGCCCTTGGCTTATATTAAATGTAAAATACCCGCATCCTAATATAATAGGAAGTAAGAGATTACATTCTTTTGCTTTGAATTTCTAGTTTTAGACATTTGCTATATTTACAAATTGAGATGAATGTAAGATTCCTGTAGCAAAAAGAAAACGCGTTTTAATTGAAAAAATTCTAGAAATCTTTCATAGGATTAATAGCAAGATCACAATGTATTTTTACTTATATATTTGAAATTGATAATTTGAGTAACAAACTGGGAACTATCTGAGAAAGGTATTAATACTGAGATGGGTTAATCTGATGTTCGATATTGAAGTAGTACCTATAAGAGCCATCGGATTTAATTAAGAATTCCCCACTTTTAATAAAGACCCTGTTAGACAACAAACGGTATCCTCGAGTTTTCATTAGAGCCACGGATACAAATGAAATTGCGCGAAGCGATACTAATTCAATTATATGTGAGACAGTAGACACCTATCAAATGGCGCCCTTTCCACAATAAGCAGAGTTTTACTCATTGCAAATTATTAGTTTCCTATGTACCATTTTAGAAATAGAATATTAATGAAATAGCAATTTATTTTTATTGAACTTCTTTTCTTCCCTTTTAGAAAGAAACTGACTAGCTGCTTATTATGTACGACATGGCTTTCTTCAACGTAGAACTCTGCAATGTAAAAACATCCAACCATCTTCTTGTTAATTTATGCTTTTTTCATTTTAGGTCTAATGTGTACATTCTTCCTAGTGCTCGTCGAATATATTAAATAATGTTCCTTTCGTCTAAAAGTTGCAGTCAAGAGTTCATGGATTTATTAATACTGGGTTATTAAGTATTGCTATTTTAGATGTGCATGATTACTGCAGAAAATAGAAGGCAAGTGAATTATTTTTTCACATATCTATTTATTAAACAATATAATTTAATTCTAATAATTTATTTATATAATATTCACTGACATAATAAAGAAAATAAAATTTAATAAAATGTTTTTCAAACCCAAGTATTAATAGAGGAAATACTAATAATCTTGAATTAAAAATATTTTTTTATGAATCAAGGTGTTATACTTACGACAAAGTTCTTGAGATCGCCAAGGTATGACAACGCCACTTCTGGCACATTTCAAAGCATATGCTCCAATAACAGCGCACACACATTCACAGTCTCCGCCTAAGTTACAAGCACAGGCGTCCGACACGCACCTGTGAATTGAAACAAAATATTTATTCCATTGAATATAAATGCAATTAAGTAATGATCATATAATATTTCTCTTTTTGTGCATGTTTGCATAATTTTCAAACCATTAGATTTTCACTTCATTATCCCTTTGATTATTTTACTCATCAATCTGATAACGTCATTAGATAGTGTTTACTATATTTCTTGAAAGTGAGAGAGATAAAAATGAACAACTCTATCAGTTATCAGAGAAAAAAATAGATTTTTAATTTTATTCATTTGTTGCAAGTTAAATTTTCCAAAGTTCTTTCAAAAATTCTGCTTTGCAGTTATATGCTTTTGCGGTTCCCCAGTCTTCTGTTGCTCTTGGAAAATTTTAATATCTGCATATCCTTCACAACTGAAGTTTGATTGATTGGACTAAAAGACAGGGACAAATGTTATAATTAATGATCCCGCACTAAGAAAGACAAATACACATGATTTGTTGTTGTGACCTATGTATATCTTTCTAGCCAAGTATTTTACTGCCATTATTATAGATCAATAGTCAGTTTGGTGACTTCTCTCCTGCAACGGTGAGTTGAAACAGTCCCTTGTCCATAGTCACCATTCTCTACGAATGTCCCTATTTCTCTTACAGAGTAGGTGTTCTCCAACAATAATTTTCATGTCAGTTGACCCCTTTCTTCTTATCTACAATAACACAGAATTACCCTAAGCACTTTTCCCGTCTTTGTTTATATATACAGATATCGCCAAGTGCAGTTCAGATGTCGCTACCAGTCTCCGCTGCAGATGCCTCTACTAGTATCCGCTGCAGATGTCACTAATCTTCACTGAAGATGTTGCACTACTCTCCAAGGACCATCAGCTTTACTACTCGCTCTGGATGACATGTAAAATTTGCGGACATTTTTCCAAGTTTAATCATTTCTCTCCTCGGGGGGGAGGGATGAAGTGGCTGCTCAACATTCCTTCAACTATATGTATCAAACTCGTATTATATCATACCTTGTCCATTACCACTATTTTCAAATTAATTATGTTGTGTGTATATATATGTAGATTGTAAATTGAGTTGATTAGCCCAGACTTGATTGTCTTGTCTGAATGATTAACTCAACCATCCAAGTATTTTTTACTGTCTCCATATTTGACTGGCTCTTAAATATAGTCTTGACTTCTCCTGTGTTTTAATTGAGTTATTTCTTAATTCTTTTTAATGTCATGATACTACAACAAGTAGTGTTTTTTATCTCCAAATCTTTCGCACATGCAAGTGTTGCTTTCAAACCTACAGAATCTCACAATATCAGAGGGGTAATATCCACATCCAGTAATAAATTGAAGAACTTGAGAGTGATATGCTTAAGCATTAAGCCTAATCACAGAAAGGAAATCAGTATAAGTTATATGTTAACCTTGTTGTTTTTTTTATTTTTACCACTTTCGTTGTAACTTCTTGTTTTTGTAAAGAGGTTCGAGAATGTTCAATTATAAATTAATTCCATTGGACTTAATAATAATAATAAAAAGAATATGCTGACATTTTAAGCATGGTGAAATAATGGTATTCAAATTTGCAACATATTTTCTGCAATCATTAATACATAATAAGTAAAATTATATTAGCTAAAAGGATTATTTGAGTAACACTTAATCAATAATATTATCACCTTTATAGCAAAAACTATTTATTATTATTTTTCTTGATCAAAGGATGAAACAGCTATTCAAATTCATTATCTTTTTATAACATTAGTTACCTTTTTTTCAATGGCCTTGCATCAGGAATAAAAGTGGGAGAAGAAATAAAATATTTTTGGTCATAAAATAAACTAAACATTCCAACAAATATTTGCTTTTCAAATTCCTATGTTAAATGAAGCAATAAATCTTGTGGTACTTTTTACTATTTGAATGTAAGTTTTGCTGGATTAAAAAAAACTTATAGGCCTCTCTAAATATTTTTTTCAATATAACAAGAAAATCCTTTTATGCATACTTTTTTTAAAGAGCATAATTTTGGATGTTTGAAGAAACAGATGGTGATACTTTATTTCAAATTGTATATAAATTACAAAAATATGTACTAACAAATATTTTATTAAAGAATTTCGAAGTTTACTTTTCCAGCTTTGAGAACAGAAAAATATATCTTTTTTCCAAATGTTATATTCGAATTTTACGTTGCATTTTTTTTAAAGAAAAGAAGAAAAAGAGAGCCATTTCTTTTGGGTATTTTAAAGTTATCTTCAAATATTTCCATTGGAAAAAGCAAAGCTTTTCAATGGAAATATTTTGGTGATGCCTTTTCAAGCATTTAATGTTACTTTCGTTTTATGCGTGGTTTAATCCCTAGTAAATTGGTAGAAAAAAGGTTTTCAAAATTCACTTAGGGGAGGAATCAGACGAAAAATACACAAATAAAGTTTTTATGTTGCTGGAATTTCATGATGTACTGAAGGCGAAAATAATGCCAATTTTTATTCCAGTTTTCGTACATAACAAAAATAAGATAAATGTATTCTTTTTTTAAGATGAAAACTATTAAAAATACCTTGCTTCTAGGAATATATTTCAGTTATAGAACTACTTATGGAAATGGAATTCTATAAATAGAAATTTCTCAAAGATATTTGAATTGTTAATGCCACTGAAACTATAATTTTTAAAAATTTTCTATACAATATCAGCATTTCGTATAGTATGAGTATTAGTATATTATATCTAGTTAAAACGAAATAGTTACATCGTAAACGAAAAATTTGTAGACGGAAGTTATAATTGAAAAATTTGGAATAAAGTACTTATACAATAGGTGCTTAGGGCACTAAAATACCGAATATTTGGAGCTGAATAAAATATATTAGGAATATATTCAGAGACATTTCTATAAGAAAATTCTAATGAAGAAATTTTTAGAGTATTTTCTTTTTGCATTTTTTACAGACTTTAGCAATTCCAGAAAAAAAAATATTTTTACAGAAATCCTTCTCTGTCTATTGTAGTGCTTTCAAAGATTCCTTAAATTTATAATTCTTTATTACATTTCTAAATAGAGAACAAAATATCATGCTCAACAGTGACATTTGGATTTTCGTATCTCTTATCTGAATGTTATCTTATTTTTTACAAGTATATAGAAAATAATATAAATCTTTATTTTTTATAATTGTAGATTATCGCTATTCAGATTTTGCTTTAAAATTCTTATTGTGATGTTATTTATCTTATAAAAAAGCAGTATAAAATTATAACGTTCTTCAACATTGTTTATCGCCGAAGTTATTTAAGAATTCAATTTATATAAACCGCATTAAATAATCTTGACTTATTGAAAATATTAGTTAACATAATAACAGAATCCTCTTGCTTTCAAATATCGTAATACCTTACAGCTTACTATAAAGATGTCATATATCTTCAACAAGTAAGAGAATGTATTTTTGAACTTTCTTGTATAAGTAGCATAAAGAGAGTATAGCAATCGTCAAAAATTTCAAAGATTTTGGCGAATCTCCACAATTCAAACCCCTCTAAAAACACATTTTGGAAAAATGTCAGTCTATTTGTCTGTGAGCTACATGATTGAAATTCGGTATGTGGTTTTTACATCAAATTTGCAGATTTCGATCAAATTTTGAGTAAAAATCTGTTTAGAGGAAGTTTTTCGAATACAATTTTAAATGGTTGTTAACACTTTGCCGTCCACATGTCTCCAAAAAATTTCTTTTTTTTGGCAGCAGCAGCACTAATTAAGATTACTTCGCTTGTTCCCGGCAGTTTTTGAAGTTATGGGGGAGGGGGTATAAATTGTGAAATTTTACTAATCTCAGCGTTACGTATGACACCACTGTGGTGTCACCGGACGGAATAGCGTTAATATAACCCCGGCTTTTTAATATAAGTTATATCTGCCCTTTTTGTTAAAAGTATAAGTTAATAAAATTTAGTGCACAAATTTAATATCTACATTGCAGACACTTATCAAATTTTCAGCCAAGTTCAACTGCGAGTTGACTGTCTGTCGGTCTGTACATTCAGAAACATATAAATGCGATGATTCAAAAATTCAGCGATTTAAATATATCAAATTTAGCATGAGATTTTGTTACTATAAGTTCAATTTAGTATCAAATTTTTTTTCTTCAATCGATTGGAAAAACGTATCTAAAACATAAATTCGATTTTCGGATACTACTAACTTGTGCAAGGGATTCATTGCCAAATAACCCGTTAAGCATGACATGATAAATTCAGTAAAAGTGCTAAATCCGGGCCAAAAGTTAATATTTTGTAACTATTGTTCGTCAATGTCATGTAAGATGTTCTCTGACATGACAAGTTTATTAAAAAGTATGCGAGAAAGTTTTGGGGAGACATCTCACTAATTTTCTTTAATATTTCGATTTCATCTAGATCGTTTGTAATAAGTTTCATCACATGCCATCTACTTCAAGTCAAATACAGGGTGGTTATAATTAAAGTTCCACTTTGAAATGGTAATATAAGGAAAACTACTGGATCAAATGTTATCAAACTTGGTAATAGTTTAAAGGAAGTCATGGGAGTTTCTTTTCTGTAAAAAAACTATTCAAAAGCTCATCAACAGGGCTGAAATGGTGCTGTATCAATATTGTTAAGCAAAATATTGCATGAAGAAACCGGTTTAAAATGTGTTTAATCGTTTCTGAAAGGTGTTATAAAGCATGTTGAATGTGGGTTATCTCAAAAGTATTGTTTATAGCGATAATCTAAGCAATTTGGCGGAACTGAAAGAATGAGATAACCATCGTTATGTGCGTAACATTCTTCCTAATATGCTAAGAGCTATTGTTGAGAAAGTAATAATGCGATTTATCTTGCTTTTAGAAAATGGCGGACGCCACCTTGAACATGCTTTGTAACAAGTTTCAAAAACGATTAAATACATTTTTAACTGAAGTCTTCATGTTTTATTTAGCTTAACTATATTGCATATAGCACTATTTCCCTCTGGTAATTAGTTTTAAAACTTTTGTTTGGAGGTAAAGAAATTTCCATAACTTCTTTTAAACTATTACCAAGTTTGATGACATTTTGAAGTCTTCATATTATGACCATTTCAAAGAGGAACTTTAATTATAACCACCCTGTACTTGACTCTCAGACTTTTTACAATTTTTAATTTGCATAGTACTGACCTTTTGTAATAATCTTCAACTTCAACTTGATAATGACAAGGTTTGAAGAGATCCGTTTTTAAGACACCACACTTATGACGCGCCCAGTTTCTTCTGTCAGGGTTCTTATCGCAGGCATCGTTCGGTTGTTTGGCTTTCGGACAGAACTTGTGAAGCCTCCAGCTGTCAGCAAAATTCTTTGCTAATACAAATGGCATACCTCCGGATGGAGCGCGGAAGTCGTCAGATGCATCTCCATTGAAATCTCCACAGAGGCCTTGTAGCTGCAAGAAATATAAAATTACAATTAAGAATTTTATAACTGAAAATATCAATATTAAATAAGAGTAAATATAATCCATGGTAAATAAAAACACACCAATTAGAGATGCCAATTAATCATTCAAAACAATGCATTCATTCTGATAATCCTCATATCTAAGCAGTAAAGTCAAATTACATGAGTTTAATGTATCAGTGTTAGTAGCCCTTTTTACTTTATCATATACTTAGTTTAGAAAAAATATAGTAATCGTCAAAATATTCGAACTCGAGATTCTGTTGAATCTCCACGTTTTAGATCACTCTGAATTCGAAAAATACATTTTTAGAAACTTAGTATAAGAAACTTGGAAACATAACTCTTGGTATAACGCTCTTTATGCCAAATTCACAGATTTCTATCAAATTTTGAGTAAAATCTGTTCAGAGGAAGTCCGGTTGTTCTAATATAAGTTAGCGCTAAAATTACAAAATGGAGAGAGCTAGATAGATGAAATTCGGTTACGGCACACAAATGTAACATATATAGTGTAGATATCTATCAAATTTTTAATCAAATCTAGCAAGGGGTTGACCGATCGGTCGTTCTCTGATTTCAGAAAAGCGTAAACACGATAATTCAAAAACACAATAACTTTGATACATAAAATTCAGTATGTCATTTTTGATTACAAGTGTAATTTTGTGCCAAATTTTCAAACACCTAAACAACTAGAAAAAGGCGCCTAAAACACAAATTCTATTTTTGGACACTACTAACCGAATGTAAGGAGGTTAATCGCCAAAAAACTCGCCAAGGATGACATGACAAATTCAGTAAAAATGCTAAATTCACACCAAACGTTGATATTTTGTAACTATTGTAAGCCAATGCCATGCAAGGCGTTCTCTGGCATGGAAATTTATTAGAGACTATGGGAGAAACATTTTGAGAGACCACTCCGGCTGGTTTCTTACTGTAGTGTAACTTGTCATCTTATTAAATCTCAAGAAATTATATACTTTCCAAAGCATTTGCTTCGGAAAGATTCTTAAAATATATTAGCAAAATAGAATTTCAAATTCTGAATTGTATAATAAAATGTCTCCCAAACCTTTTTCCATAAAAATTAAAAAATACCTCTAGACGTATACTTTGAATGCCGCCAAATGATAGTAACAAGAATTGCTCTGCCATTGGCACTGAAAGAGAAAAAGAGGAAGATCGAGGGACATATGGTACCATATGGCTATAGAGGAAAGAAACTCTTTTAGATGGCCGTTGGGAAGAGGAAAGAAATTCTTTTAGATGGCCTTTGGGAATGCACTGAGAAGGCAATTCTAAATCGGATTGGATGGTGCGAGACTGTTGTGACTTATCAGCTTGGTTTAAAGAAAAATAATGATATATATCAAAACTAAAAAACGGTGATTATTCTTGAGGGTTTTCAAGTTTAAAAAACAGTCAAATAATGGTCCGTTGTAAAAAAATCCTAAATGAAATCAAACGATGTCTGATGCAATGAGAGAATTGCAAGTTAGTCCAGAATTCCAATATGGAAAAATAAAAATACAAATTAAACCCGATATATTTTATGCGATCATGAAATGTTTGAAAAAGATTAATTGCAAAAGATTAAACTTAAGTAAGAGGGGAAGACATTTCAGGTACCGAATATTTTTACTAAGCACTGAGCTATATTATAGTCTATTACTTTATTATATAGAATTGCAGTAAGCAATTCTGAAATGTTTTAAGTACTAAACGAACTCATAACTCTATAAGGCACATTTATCTTCTTTATTAAAGTAAAAATTGCATTTTTAAGGTTGCATTGTATGCCTCAATATATGCTTAGTTATGCAATATAGCGTATAAATCTATGCCTTAAAAAAACTCAGGAATTTTTGGTGGCTTCTTACATTTCTCCTAACGTTTCTAAACAACAATCTACCATCATCTCTTTACTGAACGGTTGTCAGTATGCTTGAGTCCCTGCATTGTTCACCAAATTTTAAGAAATCTTAAAAGAATGATTATTTTCCTGCAAAATTGTGCTTTAGTTTTGGTTTTGGAGCTTCAGAGGTATTTCGAATAAACTGAATTTCGATTCAGTTTATTCAGTTATATTCAGTTATTTTATTTTCAGTTATTTTCGAAACAGAGTTTTAATATACATTAAAAAAATTATATGTTCAAATCTTCATGTATTTTTGGATTAATTATATTTGATATACCAATTTCCATCTGAATGCAACTCTTGACGACAATCGATGTGTATTTTGAGTTATGGACCTTGCTCTATGGTAGCTTTTACATGTAATCGCTACTTATGCGATTTTGTGGGAAGGGAGGATTCTGACAACATTGAAAAACTGTTGCTGCAATTACTTGATAGTAATTGTGCAAATTGATCTAATTGGTAACTATACTTTTAAAAGTGTTAAGGATAATAATTAAATGCCAGATATATTTTGAGTTAATTATTTTACGTATTCCTTCCTTCTTTACATGCAAAAACACGCACACACACACAAAAAAAAACCTGCGTTTTTTTAAAATTTAATCCAAAGTTTGGGCAATAATTTCAAGATAAAAGTTTTAGAGATATTCTTTTATTTGTATTATTATATAACAGCAACCAAGATTTATATGAGGAATCATATTTCATTAATAGCATAATAAAAAATGACCTAGAGACATTTTGACTCTATTTAAATAGCATGTTGTCTTATATAATCATTGCATTGATTGGTAGGTTTAACATAATCTAGTATCTAGGTCTATCAAGGTCATAGCATCATTGAATTGCACGGTCTAGTTTTTATCGATTCACTTGGATCAGGACCAAATTTTCATCTTCAAGGCATAGCATAAAAATTTGGACTTGAAATGATATTTCTTTCAATACAATAAACATATATTGTCCGATATTGCGTCATCGATGAGAATCTAAAATTTTAAATCCAGCAAAATCGCTGCTAAAGATGATGCAGTGATGTGAAAAAAGCTGGTAACAAATTTTTGCATGTTTATTTTTAATATAAGATGCACACTTTCTTTGAAAACTCGTAATCTTTACAGTAAAGGAAAGTTTAAATATAGGTAGTGACCATGAAGCAAAAACTGAAATTGAGTGCTTAAAAGAATTATGAATTCATAGGAGTCTGAATGGTTAGAATGCGATTTTTTTGTATTTGTTTTGCGTATGAAATACCAACGATATTTTCAATTTTATTGATTAGTTAGAGTAACACTGTAAAACAAAGTTATTATTAGTAATGCCATTATTTAGCTAATATCTTTTCTGCAGTCTAAAAGATAATTTTTTACATCCATTTAATATCAGATTAATTTTTTCAACGATGACATAATAAGATGGACATATAATGTGGAAAAAAATAAAGAAATCATCCAGTAATGTTGTCACAATACATGATCACAAATTAAATGCCTTTTTTATTTTATAAATGGAAATAAAATAATTTTTTTTTTATTTCTAAGCCTTTTCATTTAATTTCAAAATTTAATCTGATTTAGATTAGTTGCTCGTAAGAAATGATTTTAAATGGCGTTCAATTTTTCAAGAATATTAATTAGAATGCAATCAATATCTTTTATACGCTTCAACCGAATTAATGATATTAAAATCGATAGACTTGAACAATCAGAAATAGCTTAATTTTATAAAAAAATCAATGTTAAAAGTTTGACCAATAGAGTAATTAATAATTTTTAAATAGAGGTTTTAAAAAACATAAGATGATAATGGTACTACTATCAGTGAGAAGATAAACATATATGGAAATAAATCTGAAAGAATGTTATGGAGAAGTATTTTGATTTGATATCACTTTAAAATAAGATATTTTTCTGGATCTTCAGAATAAATGAATTTCATATGCATTTTTGAGAATTTAAAGAAGAGAAGGGATAATTACGTTCCGTAACTGTCAGACTCATCTGCTAAAGGCTCATCCATTTTGTTTTGACAGGGGAAAGAATATGAGAAAGATAAACGAAAGAGGGAGTTATTTTAGCTTGATTGAGAGTTATTTATCCTCGAGCACATAGTTTCAAATTTTCTTTGAATTTGAGTTTTATTAATTTAATTTCATCATTCAGCTTCAAATAATTTCCTTCATTTTTTACCCCCATGCTTAAAAATAACAGGCCAGAAGATACCCCGATTCGTTTCAATATTTTTTCACAATTAACATTTCAACTTGAAATTCAATCATTATTTCAAAAGACGCGAGTTGACCTGAAACAAATTGATTCCATTAAGTTTTACGAAATGTTATAAAATTAATTTGATGCTAAAGTTTAAACTATATACTTGATTAAATTTTTTTATCTTTGAGAAATACCTTGGAATAAATGGGCATACAAAAATGTTTAATATTCTGGATTGCCTTTCGTGATATATATCACTCCGAGAATTAGATTACCCTTAAACGTCCGCCGATGTCGTTTCGACACCGCGATATAAAATATCTAAAATAATTGTAATAATTAAATAATTGCAGGACTACTGTCTAGAAGGGTTCAGTTTTAAGACTTTGTAATATTATTTCATGTAATTATCACATATTATGGCCCTTTATATCATAAATTTGTAACAAAACAAATTAATTAAACTTATAAAATGAAAAAAACAAACAAACAATGCTATTTATAAATATTAGTTTAATAAGCAAAACTGTAATTTTTGTGAGAATGCAAGTTTTTTAATTCCTTATTCATCGTTTTTATGCATAATGGTTTGTATTTGTACATACCTCATTTGCAATGGATAAACTGATATTCAATTTTTCCTGTACATTTTCCGCACACCATTTTCATGCATAAGATACACATTTTTATACTTACATTTCCATTGCACTCTTTAATTTCGCACTTTTTGCATTTTAACGAATTTGTAATTCCTTTAAATTCAGTATTTATTACTGGAATATTATCAATTTCATCTGCTCTTTCTTCAGATTTTTTGCAGTCACTTTCAAGCAACCTTATGTCTTTATCGGAATCTAAATTAGAACAAGACAGCTCACCACCATCCGATTCATTCTCAGAAAGCTCTCGCAACAAATTAGCAATTTCACCACCTTTTCTACGAGCCATCGTTTCAGAGTGTCTGCTATGCACAAGGTTCGAAAATCAAATGAATTTTTTTTTTATGATCAGATAAGCAAATGCTATGTAACGAAACACTTAAGACATAACAACTTTAGTATAATTGATTCATTTTCACTGTGAACCTAATGACACTGCATTCAAGATCAAACAAATTTGAAATAGTACTTTGGGAAGTGGTGTCTTTTTATACTTAGTGAGCTATCATTTGTTGAACGACAACTAGCAGAAACGACACAAACGGACGTTCTATGTATATTTGGTTGTAAAATATCTCCTAATTAACCTAGAAATTCAAGCTTTTTCTGTGTAATCGCCATGGAAAATGATTAAGTCACGAAAAATTCAAATTCTCTGCAAAAATGTGGAAATGAGAACAAACTATTGAGGCTTCGGTATCCAGTCAACACCGGCAGATGTTCGAGCGATATGTATTATACACTGGTGTGCAAAACTTAAGCAACAGGTATGTTTTTTGCCATAACTTCACGAGAAATCATCTGAGAGACATGAAATTCAGAAATGAGATACAGCATTTTGTTCTGAAAGAATGACGAAAGCATAGTTGCGCAGAAATGAATACAATGCATACAGTATGGAATCAAACAAAAAAAAAGGCTTTATTGAACTCATAGTATCGTTACACATGATTGTCTGTCCAAGAGGAAGAACAGCAAGCAGATGTTCCTTAGTATGGGGTATGCCCTTCCCTTACTGCAATGGTTGCTTCGCACCGTCTCCCCATACTCAGCACCAGATTGTCCGACAGTTCTTGAGGTAAGAGTGCCCATTCCTCAATCAGCATCTGTTTAAGTTGTCAGGTGTTCCCAGGAGGATGTAATGGTGCCGCAAGGCGTCTCCCCAAAGCATCCCATACATGTTCTATCTGATTTAAATCAGGGGAGCAAGCCGGCCAATCCATTCGAGTGATATCTTCACTTTCCAGGAGCTCCTCAACAGCATGAGTCCTGTGTGGCCGTGCATTGTCATCCATAAAAACGAATTCTGATCCAATGGCACCTCGGAACAGACGCACATGAGGAAGGATCACCTCCTGACAATAGCGATCTCCAGTTACAGAACCTCTGTCGAAAACGTGGAGCTCAATCCACCCGTTCATCATAATGCCTCCCCAGACAACAACTCTAGGACCACCGAAACGGTCTCTTTCCGTGATGTTACTGGGATGAAACCGTGTCCCGACCTCTCTCCAAATCAACTGGCGTTAGGAATAGCTTGTGGCACTTAAACGACTCTCATCTGTAAAGAGGACACGACTCCATTGATGAGATGTCTAGTTTTTGTGCTCCCTGCACCACTCTAAACGGTGCCGCCGGTGGGAAACTGTCAAAGGGATGCAGCGTTCAGGACGGCGAGCGAATAGGCCACCTTTGTGAAGGCGTCTGGACACAGTAAAACGCGACACTTGTCTCCCCGTTACTGCACACAGTTGCTGAGCAATGACGCTTGCTGACTGGTTTCGGGTTCTTTTCGCCTGCAGGGCGATATATCGGTCATCCACTGCAGTTGTTTCCCTGGGACGGTCACCACCAACTTTTCTCACAGCTGTACCTGTGGTTTGAAAGGCTTTCCAAGCGCGCGAAACAACACTTTTCTTGATTCCGAACTCTTCAGCTACACTGGTCACATTACGTCTCTCCTCCAGCTTTCCGATCATTCTTTTACGTGTGAAATCGTCCAGGTCATTTCTGCTAGCCATATTTCACGAATTAACTCAGGTGCACTTGCAGCAAATGTCTTTAATTGCGTCTCCGTCCTTCCTTTTATTGTAGTGTTGAGCTGCGTGCGCCTTCCGCACGTGTTTTGCGTACGCTCACGTCGCCTGTGATGTTTTGTTCCTGATATTTGCATACGCATGACCTTTCTCTTGAATTACGTGTTCATTGTACTGATCGCAAGAACTTTTCTGCAATTTCATGGCTATCTGCTTAAAATTTGCATTGTTGCTTAAGTTTTGTTCACCAGAGTATATATATATGCAATTTATTGATTTCGATAATGTATACAGAGTGTTTCAAAAATCCTGAATAATTTTAAAAATCAATATGCAATTGAAGAGGTACAAGATAGAAAAGATGGGAATGAAATCAGAATAAATCAGGAGCTCAACATATAAAACAGTGGTAAAGGCTTATATAAGTTCAGTATCTTGTCCTCCATTGGAGTACATTGCTATTAGAAGACTAATCACATTTTCCAAGGCAGTAAGGCTAACATATCTAAGTAACATAGCAAACACAATAACATAGTAAGTAACATAGCTAAATGTTTCTAGATGGTGCATAATAGAAATATTCATTTACCGCATTTTTAATGATCAATATTAAATATGTAATATTGCTTCCTTCTGCATGTAGTATCATAATAAGAAAAATATATTTGTAAATATTTTAAATGATTTTCAAATAAACAACTTTGGTCTTGATTACAAATTAGGTGAAAATCCGACTACTTTGTTAACAAAAATTCAGGTTCTGAAACTAAAAGAATTATGGCAATATCTCTATTAAGAGCTCAGATCTTCAAGAAAATTCTTAGTCCCGTCGTTAAACTTTTATTAATGCGAGAAAGTTAAGACAAGGTAATCAGGTTAATTTTTTCTTCGTAGTATTTATCACTGAGCTCTCCAGTTGTTTCACGCTGAACGGTTTTTGTGCGGTGCTGCTATCTAATTAATTATTTGTTCTTTACAAACATATAACATCTGCAAATATTCTTTAGCGACTCGGTTGTAATTTTCTATCTGCGTTTCCAGTTTCTATTGTGACATGAAGTATCGTTATCTATAATCAAGCTTCTTGGTTCCGAAATCACAACCATTATGTGATTTCGGTGACAATGTGATTGGATTATTAAGATTCAATTACAAGGAGAATTAAATTCGAATTCATTAACCCTCATATCCTTTCATACATTTATATTTTTGAAACTGTCAAAACAAAATAAATGAATTCATAGAGAGGTCATTAGTGACAGGCATGAAATTTAAATAGCTCTTCTTTTCTCTAATATCTTAAAAATACAAATAAAATTCATTGTCCAATGAAGTTGTGAAAAAGAAAAGATATATATCTTATTGTCAGATCAAAGTAATTTCTGAGTTAAGTCCGATGTTTTAAAAATATTTACTCTAAATATATCCTATGCAATGTATCAATCATTCCACCAGCATCAAAAACTACCTATTGGCTTAAATTTATAACCACTAGATAGTTTTCAGGTAAACTTTGATTCCAAGAAGTCATGGGCTTTGTGATAAAAAAAATCTGCTTTAATTTCTATATTTTAAGTGCAAAAGCCCCATTCTAATTTCTTTTGATTGTGAATTATTAATTTTTTTAAAAAATACCCTATGAACTTTTGCTTCACTTTACAAAATTACTTGTGGATTTTTTTTATCATTACTTTAATAATATAAAAAATATCATCAGATATTTGATATAAAGGTGATATCAAAAATATCACCTTGAATAAAGACAGGTATAAGGATTTTCCGATAGGAATTGCAACTCAGAACTTGAGATTTATGACAAAATTTTTAGGTTAGAAAATTAGGTAATTTTTTATTTTGCTAAATATTCTAGCCTTTAAACAATCGATTTGAATTCAATCGCATAAAAAACATATAAAATTTCTAAAAATAATTGAAGTAGATATGAACCTCTTCTAGCTTTGTTTTAAGTCTGATTTGCCTGTCTGTTTGCCACACACACACGCACACACACACGCACACACACACACACACACACACACACACACACACACACACACACAC